>PVJD01001928.1:0-229769 GCA_004026545.1 Mormoops blainvillei | reverse complement strand
AAGTCTTGGTTTGCCATAATTTTGTTCTTACCTTTTGTATCTGAACCCCTACATACAAAACATAACATTTTTATGGTTTGTGCATGAAAATATATGCCTATGAAATTGATCATTCTGACTGAATTGAAATTCTGTTCAAACGTTTATGTTTTTATTTCACTGAAGTGTTCGGTTTGACTAATAAACAAAATAAACATTTTAATTAAGCTCAGGACCCACCTTCATCTTTAATGTATAGTGCAGTTAACCAGTTTTCCCACATAGATATCCTTCAGTGATTTGAAAATAATGGAGTGTAACTTTTTGCAAGTCATTTTTATGATACAATTGAAATTTTCTGTGTCAATTTTTTTTTAAATACAGGTGTGCCTGTTCTCATAGCTTCAAATGTTAATACTTATTTCCCTCTTAGGAAGTGTATTATGATGCCCCTCGGGGATCTTTTACATTCGCCTGAGATGACCTCATGAATCATTGGAACTAACATATGCCTGTATAATACAAACACATCCAGCTCAGAATTCTAAAAAATCACTTATTCTGTCTCATTAAGCCAACCATAAAGTGGAATTTTATATAGAAATTAGAAAATGGCTCCTGAAGTGCTATTTCCACTTTCAGGTAACGACATCACTCACATGATTAATACCAATTTGAGAAGCACATCAGTATGCCTACTACTACAGATGGCGACAGCACCTTTTGTTTTGGATAAATCAATCACTGTGGGATATATGCGTGTAGATTTATTTAAGTCGACTTTGCTTCAAGGAAACCTGTAAAGAAATATGCACAAAGTCTCAATTGGAACCTCTCAGAAAATGATCTCTTCAGGGTGAGTTGCAATTATGTATATCTTGAATTACACTGAATTGCAACTTGACATTAGATTCTAGGAAAAGCTACAGCACAGGGGAATTGAAGTTTCCATAAGGACTTCCCTCTATGCTTATAGACTTCAGGTCTGTCAGTTTGAAAATTCAAACAATTCAGATTTGAAAGCCTCCGGACCATTACGGTATTTGTCTTTGGATGAAATTTAGCACAGTCCCATGCACACCTGTCTGTGGAAAGTACGGAAGTGTGTCCTCCCATCAGGCCACGGGGCAGTTCTCCAGCTGTCACAATGTGGCATGTCTGACCATCAACATCTGTCTAAAATGCCAACTTGTGTCTGCTTTATCTCCAATCCATCTGAGTATAAATGGATGTTTGCAAGGCCTTGAGACTGTACAAGTCACCTCAGGCGGAATAATAATTGTTCTTGTAGCAGCAGCTAGGCTATTTCATGGACATATTGGGTTGGCAAAAAAAGTGAATCAATTTTAGAAAGAGTGTGTAGCATTAGATAAAGCCCAAGTCCCCATGGTCTTATCTGATGCTTTAGTTTGTTTTCGAAAAATGAGATGCCCAGAGGTACTGGTACTCTATTTTAAGCGGACCAAGAGTTTAATAGGAAGGTGCTGACAAGCAGATGGAAGGTCATCAGTGGACACTACTGTGCATCTAACGGAACTGAAAGTTTACACTCTGCAATTGCATCAGGCATAAATAAGTTTATTGTTTCAGATAATTCCAGAACAGAGCACCAGCTCTGTTTTGCATCTATTCTAATCAAGAGGTTGATAGTTATCTAAATCTCTCTTATTATATTTTTTTCTTTTGAGTATAAATACATCAGGTTCCCTGAGCAACATCATTTTCATTCAGTCATTTCATTATAAGGTTGATGATGTAGGGACTTAACTCTCATTTATATCCGTTAGCCTGTGGTAAATTGGTATTGTTATACATTGTTTTGTTTAAAGACATGAAGTGAGGGCTTACTGTATAGCACTCACCCTTGGGACTGGGCACTAAAATGAGAAAACAAAGCACAAACTAGAAGCAAATAGAGGCAGTGATTATCTGAAGCAATATTACAGTAGTGGTCAACAGCTATGGGAGTTGAGGCTTATAAATAAAACATCAAATATATTAATTATTTTGTTTCTGAATACATTCTTTGAGGGCCCAGTAAACCAAACAGGCTTAGTGAGATAGAGAAAAAGTAAAAAGTCCAAGGAGAATCTCATCAAGGATTACCAATGAAAGTTGCATTTAAAACTTGTTCCTATTATGTAAAAAGGAACTGGATCTGGGGAAATAGAAACAAAAAAATATATACATATCAGAATTAATCTCTTAATTGGTCTCTCTGCTTCAATTGTGTCTCTGCTCCAATTCCTACTCCTTGCTATTCTCAAAGTTAGCTTCTGAAACACAGAGCTGAACGTATTATTATTTTGTTTAAAATGTTCATGACTCCCCATTACCTATAAAATTCTAAAATTTGGAATTCAAAACCCTCCATTATTTGTGCCCACTCTATCATGCCAATCACTGCTCTCACTCTGCCCCCAGGAGAAGCAGCCATTCCGACTCTCATTTATGTATCTGCAGTCCCTGCTCAAATCCATCCCCCTTCAGAAAGCCCCCTCTGCTTCTGCCCCAGATGGAGAGATTCAAGAAATCAGAGAATGCATCTTACTTCTGGACAATGTCCATGAGCCTTGTGGGATGCAAAGCCCTGTACTAAAGGGTATACTTTTATTGTCTTACTTAATATTGACAACAGCCCTCTGAAGTAGCCCATTTTATATCTGGGGAACTGCAGCAGAGAAAGTTAATTAACTTGCTCCAGGTCACACAGCTAGTAAATGATGGAACTAAAACCATATTATCAACTCAAGAGCCTTAAGAGCACTTCCATGAACTACATCACTGCTCATCGTGCAGCCCACTCTCCTCCAACAGACACAACTTTTTGGTACAATGGAGCAAATAATGGTCAATAAAATATGGGTAAACCAAAGCCTCATGAGGCAATATAAAGAAAAGAATAAAGTGGTTTAAAGAGAGAAAAAAGTATATTACCGAGAAACAGAATGAAACATTGCCTTCAGAGAGAAGAAATGAAATAAAAAAGGAAACATGGTTTTCCTCAGCAAATCCAGGCTGTTGTTTAGTAGACACTGCCCCGTGGGTTAGAAAAGACCTCCAGAGAAAGGATAGCTTACCGTAATGAACTAGCGAATGACAGCACCGACTCTGGAAGAGTTTGGAGAGGGTGAGGAGGGAGGTTTCGCACTCACCTCCAGAGAAAGTCAAGTTCCAATTCAAGGTTTCAACTGTTTACTGAATGAACCTACACTATTAGGTCTTGAGGGAACACGGTACATCTAAAGAAGGGTTTCCAAGCTGAAGACTTACTATGTAAAACAAAATCAAAGAAGACAGTTAAGTGTGACAGGAAATCCATCAAAATGGTGATGACACCAAGACAAAATGTCCAAGCGACAATATAATGCAAGTGACATGGATCAAATAAATCGAGAGAAAAAAACTGAGTACTGGCCGGAGACATCTGGATTGGCTCTTGGAGAGGGGGCTGGAGCTGAACAGAACAGAACACACAGAGTTTGAGTCAGTAGAAGGCAGTGAGAGAGATTTTTTTATCGAATGTTAAAGCGTATGAGCCAAGGTCTCTTGGGGATACGTCTGTCACAATATTTTCTAAGGTGTATGCCAGAAAACATGAATCCAGCCAGATGTTCTATGGAAAAAAGAGTCAGTGGTTAAGTAAGTCTTGGACAGGCTGAACTATTCATACCTCTTCTACAAACTCATAGCACCCATGGGCCTAGAAGGCTCTGAGAAGCCCCACAGTAGTAGCAGAACTACAACTAATAATATAACAACAGCAGCAACTTACATTTATTGAGTTCTTACTATGTGCCAGCCTCTGTGCTAACACTTTACGTGGAACCCTGCATGTAACAAGCCTTATGTGATTTGTGTATTGTTCCCCCAGTTGATAGCTAAGAAAACCAAGGCTTGGATGATAAACTAATCACCAAGTCCAGACAGCCAGAAAGTGATGGGGTTTAGACTTTAAATCAAGTACTCTGACCTCAGAGTATATGCCTGTACATGCTACGCTGTTACTGCATCCCACTAAACATTTCTATATAACATTTTTATGCAAACTTTTTAAACCGTAACATATCTACCTTGTTCCTCACTGTTTCCTGAAACTCCCCTTTGATCTAATGAAACCTTCGGTTGAATTCAGCTTTCTGCATGAACCCTGGGTCCTGAGAGGCATCCTGTCTGGCTGCTGGGCGTGGCTGTGGCTTTGGCATAGTTCTCTTCTCTGATGAAAAGCCTGCCATCCTGACTTACTTACCAAACAACATCTTGCAGATTGGGGAAGTATCATACTTAAGGAGGACCCGACTTTCACTCACAGAGCAGATCAGTAGTCAAAATTATATCATCTTCTGGCCCCTCTCCACCGCCTTCCTCCTTCACTGACTAAGACAAAATGCAAACCAGCCCTTGATTGGTACATTTATTATGACTCCATTTCATCTTCCTGAATTAACTGGGAAAATATCTATGACACTGTCTTACCTGTTTTTGGTAGGCATGTTATATTTCAGAAAATTAAACCACTTATAAAATATATAGGCTGTATAAAAATAACGTTTCGTACTGACAAAAGGGTGTGCTTTCAGAACTCCTTCCCAGAAAATGCTGACTCTTGGGCAACCTGACACCAAGTTGATAATATTGAGGTCTTACAGGACAAATGCCTCGTGAATTTCAAGGAACAGAAAATCTGGTTAGAAAAAGTATCAGCAACATCCTATGGGGTATGCACTTGGCATTTGTACTGCATATCTGCCATTAATAGTATTTCAGAGAAGGTATTTTTCTAGGAGAGGCTGGAAGGTCCAGGGTAGGGCAAAGAAAGAGAAGGAGTTTCCATAAAGATTTTGCCTGTGACCCTGTCAGTTAGCCCCCAAGAAGAAAACTCAGTGACATCCACCAGGAGGGGACACAGTTCAATTTACAGCCTGAGAGGAGATAACCCAGGTTTCCCCAGCCTTCCATACCTGCCCCAAACTCCACACTCCTTCATTTTTTCTGTGAGGGTTCCTTCAGTGAGGGGCCTAAGGTTTCTGCCATTCCCTGAATCTCAATCTATTTGAGTCATTTATAAAACAAACACCCCAACCAAGCTTCATAATTGATTCCCCGTTGATGGAAGGTGCCGCCTTTCTTCGTTTGCCCAACATGTCCCTAAAAAAAGAAAAAAAAAATCAAGCAGTGAATTTCTCAGACCCTGCCAAAAGAAAGATTAACTTGGTGAGCCCTCGGAGCATCTCTTTCCTGTTGACAGCTGATTTTCTTAAACAAGTTAGTACCTGCTGAGATAGTTTGGATTTTATCTGATCTACCCGAGCTGATGTCTTCAAAAACACCCCAAACATCCCCACACTTTGATTATTTGTGAACCACCACCATGTAGTTAAATAGGTGCTCCGTGAATACAGAGAAGAATTGCAGCTCTGTACTGGGAGATTGAAATACAACTTGCTAAGTAAGCTACACTCGATTTTTCCCAGGCAAGACACGTGGTGTAATTTTTTCCTTTTGATTACATGATGTCAGCACGCACTCCATCGCCCCCTGTGTAAACTGACACTTGACAGGCCTATTTCAGTAGATTCCCAGCTTGCACCCACACAGTTATTGTTTCCAAGCTTCTCAGAGCAGTCAGAAGAATGGGGGTGAGTTTGGTTTGATTACCAGGCTGGAAAACTTTGAGGGAGCCAGGGCTGCTCCCTCTCCATAAGACTTCCCATACAAGGCCTCCACGTAATCCCCTTTCGAAAGGTCCCACCTTTGGGGAAGGCAACAATGGCTCTTAACAGTTTGGAGAAAGAAATATGCATTCAATCACTGTGGACCTAGAGCATAACAGACACACACTGGCCTCCACAGGTTTCATGTCCAAATACAAAACGGGGAGGGATCAATCTGTGGGAAAGAGAATTCAATTCTTGCCCAAAGGTTTGAGGAAGCTTTTAAGAAACATAACCATCCCAATGCTATTGGGTCCTCATTAACCTTTTTATTACTATCTATGGAGAGTGTATGTGTGTGTGCACGTGTGTGCACGTGTGTGTGTGTGACAGAAAGAAGTTGAAGTTAGAACAGAAGGTATAGCAACTGTGGAAAAGGAGGGCTTCTTTATAAAAGAGTCTTATTCTGAGTTAAAATGTTTTCTCTTTCTTCTTAGCAATACTGCTTCTTCTCCCCACACAATACCCACGTCTAGTGAGGCCCAGAACTTATCATTATTACCCAGAGATTCTGGCCTGCTTGGAAATCCACAAAATGGACTCTTTGTGAACAGAGTCTGAATGAAGGTATACTCTACAATATGTCTCCACAAGAAAGTGAATGTATCCACTTTATGGTTATTTGCTAGCCCAAGGGATGCAAAATTAGTTCTTGTTAAGTTGACATCTTTTTAGGTCAGGGAAGAGTAAATAATTTTATTCCAGGAACCGGCTGTCAAAGCCGAAGGGAGAACACAGCCCTCCATGGTGGCGGTAAGTCTGGTCCCTCTTACCAAGATGGGGGGAGGTGTCACTTTGTCTGGTTGAACAGTTTGCCAGGGCAACCGCTCAGAGAGCTCAGACCCCTCCCAGAGCTCCCCCAGGCAACAGCCCCTAGGCACTCTCCAGCGTGAACTTCAGGGCTAGGCACATCTGGGCTCACTGCCGCGTTCCCTCATTGACTCTGTGATGTTGACCAAGTCAACATCTACAAAATACGGTGAAAGAGACTCCCAGCACCGCTGTGAAAACTGCATGAGAGAACCTTGACACTCTGAAACACTAGAGTTCAAACATGTAATGGCTTCCACCTCGGGTGTTTGCACCCAGGAGCAATGATGTTTACAAAACAGAGGTCACCTGACCAATGGAGGGTCACCAGGGAGCAACACCTTCAAATTCCTGTTAACAGCCATCAGCTATCAGCAGACAGTGATCTCCCGTTTCTGTCTTCTCAGGTTCTAGAGTAGACACCAGTCCCTGCCTCTGAAAGGTAGTTCTGCCCACACAAATGGCAGCTCTTTGATGGATTATGGGAACAACCAAGACAGTCCTCATTCTTCCCTCAGTGGCATTAGCACACCCACAGTTGAAGTTACCATGCTGTTAACAGGCTAAAACTTTAGGGCCTTTTAACTGCAGTTACCCATTCCAGTGCCTCATAACAACTTCGAATTAATAGTATTAATATTCTTTGTCAAGAGGGCCTCCCAACTAGTATACTTTCTGGACTCTCAAAAATAAAGATCTGCCCTTGGTCTCACCATAACGACAGTGCCTTCATGACTTTACAGCTAAAGAAATGAAAGACCTGAGGGTCATCAAGAAGAAGCTCCAAACTTCTTAGCTCCAGCCTCAAGCGTAAGCCTCTACTTGAGTCACGCATTTTACAGGGGTACCGGCTCCCTTCACCCTGGAACCCATCTCTCTTCTCTGCCCACCGCCCAGCCTGCAAAGCCTAAATATGGAAAAGCCAATTGGGGATTTGGAAGGTCCACATCTTACCAATAACCACGACTAAGAAGCTCATAGTTTTGTCAGTATAAGTGGTAGATAATTTCCACTTAAGTATAAATATGAAATTTTGTCTCAGACTAAAGCAAACCCTGATAATTATACAGTTGCAAATAATCGTGTTAACAAAAGAGGTCTAAATTATCTCCTTGCAGCATTTAATGAACTCAGCCACTTAATGAATTCCCCAAATGCACTGCCTTTCCCCCTTCCACTTTCCCCTTGCTACAGTAAAATTGCATGTCTTTTGAAAAGAAGAGGGATTCCCATGCCATCCCTACAGAAAACTATTTATTTGCCAAAGGAAAAAACTCAGGGTGGGGGTGGAGGGGAAGGAGAGACTAAATTGTCTTTGATCAGTGGGAATTAGTTGCGAAAGCTCAATAAAAAATGAAAGCTGGGTTTGACTGTTAGTATGTTTAGGACTTCAATGATGCAATCACCCAAATTTAGAATTTATAAGGTTGCTTTGTTCAGCTCCTGCAGCTCAGTTCCCATGTAAATGTTTGCTCTCAGGGCAAAACACATGAAGCATCTGGATGGAATCTATTCTGGCTGCAGGAAGACAAAATGCCAACATTGTAGAAAAACTGTCCATCTTTAAATTAAATTCAAATCCAAGCAGCTTGCACCCTAACTAAAGTCTGTTTCTCTCCATCTTTTTTAACTACATGATTTAAATCATCTGTGTGGTGAGTCCTTTTTTCCCTATTCTTCACAATCTTTTGGAATAAATGTGGTACTTGTTCGCATGAGGAATTGATAGTTTGTTGCCATTTTCCATGGTCTTGACATTTGGGAACATTTATAATCAATAAAGGCAAACACAAGCAAACAAATTTGATAAGTGTTTTAAGGAATAGAGATACAATATTAAAACAGGATTCCAAAGAAGTGCCCTAACCCCAAATCTAATAAATCTGTAGTTTGAAATGTTTGATTAACTATCTGTCATGTCATCCATCCTCCCCCTGCACATGTAGGAGAGCTTCTTTTCGTCCATGCTAGCCCACCTCCCATGCACTGCACCGCACTATTCAGGCACCTGTGACAATTCAGTTCACTAATGTCCATGCATTCCCTTTGGCACTTGGAAATGACGATCAGTCCTCACCAAGGCACAACGCAACCAAATCCTGGTCTATGTGCCACCATCTTTCTTTCTCAATGGCAATTTTTTTCCATTTCTTTACTAGTAGAAATTTCCATTTCTCCCTTTGCCACACACTGACACGGGATGACCGATCCGAGTTGCAGAAGCTGCTGTGTTGGACAGCACGTCCTGACTCAGCTTCTTCCCCATGCCTCTCTCTGCACCAGCATCTCCGTGTTCAATGTCTGACCTTGCAAGGTCACAATCTAAGCAGGGCCTCTCACCTACATTCAGCTTTGCTAATGGGGCTGGTTTATCTGAGCTCTGTAGCATCACAGAAAAAAAAAATTCAACATTTAATGATGGATTCCAGTAGAATATGATAATATTTTCAGATAAATTTTATTATGATTTTTCTAACAGGGACCCCTTATGGCAATAGCACCTCAACCCAAAGAAGTGATTCCAAGATGAAAATGACAAATAATGATGGGAAGGCGGGTGCCCAGCAGTACCCCATGAGGCAGAAAATTGTTGGCATCTCTCAGGTCACACATCCCAGGAGGTTCCCTCTGTCTAAACTTTTCACAAAATGAAGCTATTAGGACTACAAACATATTATATTATTACCTAATTAGAGCAAAATCTTCTAAACAGCTTTTCAAAGTATCCATGGTTTTTCAGTGGCCAAGGACCTTGAGATGGTTAAAAAACAACCTGGGAAGAGGAAGGAGATGGGGAGTTGCAGTGAGGAGCCCAGCATCACTCCAAAAGGTCCGCTTCTGCCTTACTTGTAAATTAGTCATATTTCGCTTGTAAAGGGGTAGTCTGATAAATTATTCTATTACCCTACTTAGCCAGGCTAATGAAATTCAGGAGGAAGAATGAGAGAAAAACCTCATTCCTCTCTCTCTTTCTCTCTCTCAGGTCAGTATAGTCCCTCTGATTGCCACTATTTTGTAAAGATTCCAGAAGCGGTCTTATGCTAGAGAGCCAGTCTCCTTTCTCAAAGATAAGAGGGACAGGGCTTTGGAAACTCTTTACATGAAAGAGATTCATGCTCCCCTGTGGTTCCAGAGGGAGGGGTGTATAACTATACTTTTTAGCTAAGGATAGGAAAATCAGACACATTGACCAATTAAAGCACCTAACATCCAAAATTTAATCACAGTAGAGGTGGAATGATCCCTGGCCATCACAGGATATAGGCTAAGCTTAGGAAGACAAAAGCAGCACATTATAATCATTTTTAAAAATAATCCTTGTAGATGTCCTGTGAAATTATTGCTGCCCCATGATCTCCAGAAAGGTGACAACGGCTTTCTCTCATGCTCACACAGAGTGAAATCTATGCACAAGTACCTAGATTGTCTGCTCCTATACTTATCCCCAGGTTACTTACAATGGAAGCTAAATATAGAAACCAAAGAAGGAGCCATTTGATAATACTGGTGTCCAAAGTTCCTGGGCCAGATATCATCACTGAAATTAAATATAACCTTAAGTTACACGATCCGTATTAAAAGTACCAGACACCCAGTTTTCTCACTTGCGGGGCTTAGAAGCACGGTGATGAAGTGGATCTTGATAAAGCTGTGCCGGCTGCCTCTCTGGTAGGGAGCCTGTATTCCACTCCCATTTGTGTGGGTGAAACACACACTGGAACATGTTTCTTAGCACATCCCGCCTACTTCCCACCCTTGCCTCCTTCTTTAGGAAACAGTCTTCTAGGTCCCTAATGCGATGAAAATGCAGACTTGGGTTTGTGCATTACTTCCTGGTATTAGACAATTGAAGAAAAATGGAGAAAATGTTTTAAAGAAGCTGTGGCATCTCCAAACAGCAAATAAAATACAGTAAATTATTATTGAGCTGGCTTGCAAACAATTACAAAAACAGAAACCGAAAGCCTTTCTGCAGCTTTTGCCTCATTTTTTGAGAAAGAGACAAATGACACGTAAAGAAACTCTCATCAGGAGCACATTCGATGTCCAGAGAATGCCTCAGCTCTACGAAAATTGGGGCCCCATCTCCTGAGTCATCTCAGTTTCTTATTATTCTAGAATGAGTCTATGTTCAGAGTCCTGGACCTTGGGTCCTTCTGAACCTTAGATTCAATGCATGCAGGACAATTTTAGTATTTATTTTTTAAGTCTTTGAAATCTGGAAGTCCTCATAGGTAATTATAACCTGTTATGTAGACAAAGGTCTGTCCAGAACATATCCAGTCCTGTAATATGAAAAATAGAAACTTTTATTGAAGAAGGTGCAAGATATAAGAAATATTGTACCTAGGACAATGACACCTCAGTCTGCTTCAAAGTAGGCGCCTTGGGACCTCACACAGTTCTCCCAGTGTCTCTTCCACTGTTCAAAACACCCTGCAAAACCCTTTGTTGGAATCACCTTCAGCTACCCCCTCATATTTTCCTGAATTTCATCAACAATCTGAAATCTCTTCCCTTTCAAAGGTGATTTTAGTTTTGGAAACAGCCAGAAGTTGCAGGGTGCCAAATCTGGGCTGCAGGGGACTGAGTCACCTGCATGACTTGATGTTTCACCAAAAAACTCGACACAAGACATGATGCATGAGCAGGTGCATTGTCATGAGGAAGCTGTCAGTCACTAGATGCCCCTAGCTGTGGCTTTCTGAATCACTGCAACAGTTTTGGCAGAGGAATATTCAAGCTTAACACAAAGTTTGATGCAGATTCATTGCTCTACTT
Organism: Mormoops blainvillei; assembly: GCA_004026545.1. Lineage (NCBI taxonomy): Eukaryota > Metazoa > Chordata > Mammalia > Chiroptera > Mormoopidae > Mormoops > Mormoops blainvillei. The sequence continues at coordinate 218,484 of PVJD01001928.1, read as the reverse complement.
GCTCAGTCATTTTGAATGCGATGGCCACACAGTACACATGCTCACTCAATCTCAATGGCATCTACCACCTCTACTGACCAGCACAGCAAAGTCATCGTTGTTCACGCATGCACATCCCCATCCACTTTCTTTGACTGCCAGGTTACACTGATGTCAAGCAAACTATTCTCATTATATTAACAATGGCTGCACTTTTTCTGGACAGACCTTGTATGTTGCTCTCTGTCCTGAGTTATACTATCAACTAAGGGCCGAGTTCTCTCCTGCAGGAGAATCTGCTTTCTGGTGCTGGAAGCATGGGGAGCTAGGGGCTGGGAATCCCTCTCCTTTCTGGTACAAACACCCACTGACAGAGGAGAAATTACCCACAGAGAAGTCTAGGTTTTAGGGGGGAAGGAACAGATACTGATCAAGCCCTGGGCACCTTGGGACCAGATCTACCATCAGAACCCCTCCAGTCTCCCTTCTCTGGAGTTCTCTCCAGGCAGGTGAGGTTCTTTAATAGTCACTCAACTTTTTTTTTATTAGTTGGGTTTTATGTTCTTTAAAATTATATTCTCCTTTCTTGATGATTATATGAAGGGAGTTTCCTAAAAGTAACATATTTGAACTTAATTTGGAATGACATTTTATGTCACAGGTTTTTTTCACTTCATCCCATTTTATTCTTTTTATTAAATGGGATAAGTCACTCACACTCACTTACAATAGAGGTAACTAGCATGGGTATACTTCCAAAAGCTTCTTTCAAACACGTTTAAAAGTTTCTTTTACTAGCCATCATGGGCCGCCTTCCCTGGAAAACAGACTCTGAGGTTCGCATCAGGAGGTTTATGGGGCAGTGCCCTCAGAAATGGCCCTGGCACGAGATGAGGTGAGCCAGGCCCAGCAGAGAGGAAGGTAGAGCTCAGATCCAGCTGCGGGAGAGACCTCAGCCTGTCCTATGAGGAGCTCTGGCCGGCCCTGGCATGGCCTTCAGAGCTGTTCCATCTATGGCAAGTGTCCTGGTTTTTGTACTCCCATCCCCACATCAACCAGTTGACAGATGTGGGCTGCATCCATGGACAGAATGTGTCCTTGGACAAAGAGACTTCCCTCAAGTGGAGGACGTTCCTTGAAGAGGGACTCAGCGGTGGTCCATCAGTGGCTAATGTTTCGGCCAGTTATGATACTACATTCCATTCTTTGTAAGCTATTTGCCTGTTATGAAGAGACCTTCCAATCTGAAAATGGCTGTTCCCAGATTGTGCTGGTCCCTTTTCCTAGAGAAACTTGCAAGAGGAAGCTTAATGGGACAAACTAACTAAAACCTACACCACAGCAGCTGGTTTTAAAACTGCAGCTGGTACTCCTTCCTCCCATTCTAGATCCCTCTTATCCTTGATCAGTACCTGTTTTGATCTTGGCAGCTTTGGTGGAGTAACCGAGACTCTCATCCTTGAAGGGACTGAGCTCCTGTTAACAGGCATTTCTCACACCTGGGCACTTGTCCAAATACCATCAAAACAGATTGAGAGTGTGACAAGTCATGCCCCAGTGGGTCAACCATTGCCAAATGAATTTTTTTCTGCCCTCATGGTGTAACAGAATTCTTATCTTTTTTGGATGATAAGGTTCAGTCATCCCTGCCAGGCTGGTGACTATAGTCCTCACCTGTTGGTCTTTGGGCACAAGGATCTCAAAGAGATTGATGGGCAGCCATAGTGTAAAGCTTAAGGGGACACTCTATGTCCCCTGTTGGTAGTGCTCCCGCTCTGGGGCTCAGGAATTTCAGAGCCTAGAGTTGTGGGAGCAACAAATTCCCCCCAGGGATCAGTGAGTGTGATGATAGCAGGGCCACTTCTACTTCCACCTTGTCAAACCCGGACCAACTCTTCCTTCTCTTTGAGATACAACACCTTATAATAGTCACTGATTTAGAGTGAATGCTGCAGCCTAGAGGAGGGCTCTCCTTCCCTGCAGAAAACCATCTCTTATCTGGTGCCTCAACGTAACCTTCAAAGCCTCATTCCATCACTTTATCGGGACACCAGGTTTGAGGTGATATGGTTTAATTGGACTAGTGAATTCCATGGCCACATACCTACTGCCATATCCCCTGTGGTTTAGAGCAGGTCCCTTGGTCCAATGCAATGTTTTGGAAAATTCCAACACCAATGAATCAAGCTGCCTAAGTCCTCAATGGTGCTGACAGGAAAAGCAAACCCACACCCTAAATATCAGTCTATTTCTATCAAAATAAATACCTGCCATTTCCAAGACAGAAGAGGTTCAATCTAATCAAATTCCTACAACATAGCTAGTTGGTTTCCTCAAGGAATAATGCTTCTGTCTCAGGTCAGTATCCCTAACCTTTCCCTTTCTGGACCCAGGACAACCAAGCAAACATTACAAATGTCTTTTTTCCCTACGCACACCTCTAATCCCATAAGATCTGCTGGATCATATGTTTTGATCACAGGTTGGACCTGTGCAGAGCCTTGTCCGGGCAGCTCTGTGTTACACTTGAAGCAGGTAGGTTTTTCTGTTACTTGGTCAATCAATCAGAGCACATAATAGGGAGCTACTGTGGGAGTTCTTCAGACTACCAAGCATGTCCACACCAATTAGCCATTTAGGGACCAACGGTACAGGACTCGCTCGTCGTAGACCCAGAAAACCTGGGCAAAAACTCCCTTTATTACTTGAGCTTCTTATGTCTTCACCCTATCCTGTCAACACAGATATTGATAGTCTTCTATACTTATTATATAAGAATTCGTGTGATTATAGTTGCCTCTGAGGAAGCTTTGAAGTAGTCATTACTGAACACATACTTGCCATGGTGTCACAGGGTCCTTCCTTGTGAGAACTCACCATCTCCCTCTTTTCAGTGGGTTCTGGATCTGACAACCAGAAGAAGTTTGGGAAACTGGTCCAAAGATAATGACTTCTGATTAGAGCACGTGCCTTCTATCTACTGATCATCCACCCTTATTTTCTTGTATTTTATAGACTGGTTAATACCCTTGACGGCTGACTGTTTACTCTACCCCAGGGAACACCAAGATCTAGTCACCACCTCCATAGCTCTTTGTAGGTCAAGCCCTTTGGTTCCACTGAGGCCTTGCCCCTCACAATAAATGCACCCACTTTACTTCTGCCAGTTAAGCAGTATCCGCTGGCATCTATCATTACAGAGTCACATCACCCGCATTGTTATCGGGGAGCCCACGTCTTTGACAGCATGTTCCTAAATCAATGCTTGCCTACAAAGAACAGCCCCCTTTGCACTTCTTAATAATGCTGCTGCAGTCCATCTAGCACATTGCCTGTTGTTTTGGTTGATAAAGTGCCCCGAGCCTCTCTCATTAAGCAAAGTCAACTAGTGGGTACTCCAGCCACATCTAGCAAATACAGTAGAGTAGGCTCAAGTCCCTGAGATTTTGACCCCTTCCATTCTACAGAAGTTTGGCATTTCTGGTTCACTTACTGTGGGCCAGCATTTCGTCTCTGCTTTCAAGGGTCATCCCAGTGTTGGATGAACATCTCTTGGGACCTAGCCAGTATTAAATTATGTATCACAGTAGTGTGCCCACAGCAATAAACTCTGCCTTGCCTAACTTTGAATTCTTTCTTCCTTGACCCAACACCCTCGAGATGCAGTCCTATATAAGCGTTTCCAAGCAGGGGGTTCACACCCTCCCTGGGTATATAATCAGCGTAACCTGCCATAACGAAATCCCACAGACTGGGTGGTTTAAACAACAGACATTTATTTTCTCACAGCTCTGGAGCCTGGAAAGCTCAAGATTAGAAAATTCTGTTCTGAGTGAGAGCTTTCTTCCTGGCTTGCAGATGGCTGCCTTCATGCTATGTCCTCAGATGTCTTTTTCTCTTATAAGAGCACCAGCCCAGTCAGATTTGGGGCCTCATCTTCATGGCCTCATTTAAACTTTATCCCCTCTTCACACACCCTGTCTCTAAATAGAGTCACATTGGTGATTAGGGTTTCGACATGTCACTTTTAAAGACACAAACATTGAGTTCATAATACTGAGTACTTGCCTGATGATTAAACGGTGCATTTGGGAGAGTGCTACTATATTCATAACTATTATCCAACTTTATGTTCTGCCCTGCGGTGATGGAATAAGAAATATGTTCGGTCTTGGTCACTACTTGCAGGCACAGAACTTCTGAGTGACGGGGATATTTTTGCTTCTCATAAGGAACCCTTTTTGAATTTATGCTAATAAGCTCTGAATTTAAGCTAATAAGGTGACGTAGTGTGGGGCCCCCAGATAGCCCGGGATGGGGTTGTTCACCAGAAAGACCAGATTATTGAAGGACTGAAGCTTTCAGCCCCATCCACCTGCCCTGGGAAGAGACAGAGGGGGTGTGTTGGTGATTAAGCTCTTTAATTACCTTGGAACAATCAGCAACAGCCACCCAACACCATAGTCCCTATAATTACTGTTGCCCCTAAACTTCACAAATGTAGTTGCTCCTGCGAGTGTATGACCAAGTTCCAAAATCCCATTTTACATTCTGCCTAGGACCACATTTATTGTCAACTGTCATAAATCAAGTTCGACAGGATAAAGATTATAAAATTCTGAGATTTTCATGCTGAAGGGTTAATGAGAAATGTCCTTGGGAGCCAAACTTGTAAGGCATGAGGAAAGACAATGGGATAGAGGGAGAAACTAAACTGTAATCCAGGTACAGCAGGAGCTTCTGGAACTGAAATTCCCCTAATTGAGACAAAGAGGCCAGAATTTTGTACCCTTGCATTGACCAGGCATCAGATGCAGGCTTCCCCCAAAGAGACCTGAAACTTTGAGAGAAGCAGCTTCACTCAGTAAAAGGTAATTGCTGGAGAGTGAGTCAACTGTGACTCTTCAGCAGCCTTGGTCCTGAGGTAGGAGGTGGTACCTATGTGCTGCATCACTGTATCTGTCGGTCTGCCTCATGGGGCATGCCTCATTTTACCCAACTAAATGTATCCATTCCCCTCCTGTTGCCCATAATGAAGCCCTAGGTCTTCTAGGAAATGTTTGGCAGACCTGAGCATTAGGATCTCAAATGTATTCTTTCAGTAAAAGGAAAGGAAATGACTTCTAACAAGTCACACTGCCATTCCAGTTGCCCAAAGATGGCCAGGGGAAAATTGATACAGTGCAGGGAGGTGGGGAGAGAAAGAAAGAGAGAGAGGAAGAAGAAGAAGATGAAGAGGAAGAAGAAGGAGGAGGGGGGGTGGGGACCAAAATCAAGTTGTGGTCCTAGAATCCCAGTCCTCTAGTCCTTGAACCAGTTCCATTAGGTTTCTGTCATTCAGTGTACCTGTGACAAACAGAATGTTAAGTCTGCTTCAATATCTCAATTCTTCTAAACGATTAGAATGTGTTGAATACATTTCAGCAGGGAACAAGTACCACAAATACTTGCAATAGGTTGTTAAACCCTAAAAGCAAGGTCAGTTTTGTAATTTAGGTAGAAACAATAAGCAATACATGATTTTTGTTTTAATGTACTAAAAGATAATCAACTCTAATATTATAAAAATTATGCCATTATGTTTTTGTGCTCCTAATAGCATACTTAACAGAAGAATGTTTCATTTCAGCTCTTTTAGAGGCTGTAGCAAAGTACAAAATGTGTCTTATAAGTATGTGTGAAACCATTTGATCTACAAATTGTCAGGCAAAATATTTTATCATGTCTATTAGTTTTTGAAGTAGAAAGTATTATAACAGTTTTATTGAAAATGTGTTTTTCCTTAAGAAGCAGTACAGATATAAATATGAAATAAAACTGCATTGAGTACAGTAGAATGGACTGATTTATTTGTTTCTTCATCGAACATTTAATAAACAACAATACTGTACCAGGCACAGAGTAAAAAAACATAAAAAGATGCCAGTGATTTATTTGCTCACTTTCAGGAGTTCTCTGTCTAGTGCAGGAGAAAGGCACATTTGATTATACAAGCAGTTACTAATAGGCATTAACACTTTTAGTTATGACAAGGATCAAAAAAGAGTGAATAGTAGTACTATATTTTAGAAATTTTTTTTCATTTAAGATTCCATCTGATCCTCACTACAATCTTATGAAATAGGCATTATTATTTTTATTAGGTTAACCTAAGATCACATAGCTTATAAGTGGCTTAAACCCAACTCTGTCTCCAAAGTCTCCACTCTTTGCACAATAATACCAGGAGCTGTCAAACTCTCTGATCCATGGACCAAATCTGGTCTTCTTCCTGGTTTTGTAAATAAAGTATTATTAGAACACTGTCACTCCCATTTGTTTTCATGTTGTCTATGGCTGTTTTCACTTTATAATAGCAAAGTTGAACAGCTACAGCAAAGACAATCTCACCCATGAAACTAAAAATATTTACTATCTGACTCTCTACAGAAGATGTTTGCTGACTTGTGTACCATGCAATATCACAGTGATTCTCAACCAAGAGCAGTTTTGTCCCCCAGAAGATATTTGGCCACATCCGGAGACATTTTGTTCACTTTGACTTTGGGATGCTACTGGCATTCCAGTGGGTGGAGGTCACAGATGCTATTAAACATCCTACCATGCACAAACAACCCCCACAACAAAGAATTAATTACTCAGCCCAAAATGGCACTAGTGTTGAGGTTGAGAAACATAGCCATTCCAATCTCCTTATCTAATGAAATTTGCATAATCCCATTATAAAACTTCATGAAATGTATAATTTTAATTCTGTGAAACTGGCTAACTTTTTGGCATTTTTCTATGTTATACCAGTGAGTTGAACATTGACTAGAATTTTCAAAACATTTATTTCTTCCAAAGTAAATTTGCAGGCTGTATGTTTCATGTTATTGTATTTTGGAAATACAATCTATAAAATTGACCATTTAAAGATGTGCATAAAGATAGCTGATTAAATCATCTTAACTAATTAAATCATGATAATCTATTTTTACATACTCTCACAAGCCAACAAAAATGACAATAGAGTTTTTATCATTATAACCCTACGAGAATAGGAATGCTGGCAGAGGAGATCATGCCAATGATAGCAGACCTACGAAACTGAATCCTGGGAAAGCTGAGAACCAACCAGATTTTCACCAAACATTCCTCCAGAGCCTTGGGAATTGGCAAAACAAGCTCCCCTGGAAGGACCACTGAAGCTACTGCTGAAAGCGCAGAGGATCTGTTGAAAGTCTGTTACAGGGTCAGAGGCTCCGATCCCACCCCAGGTGAGTCACTGTTTCTCTCCCATCCGGCAGAGGCTTGGAAGCACAGGGTTTTAGAGTGGGACATGTCAGGCTGTTAGCAAGTGGGAAAATATGAACTGGAAACAGAAGAGTTTAGGGAACTGATGCATAAAAAGAATTTTGGGACTTACATAAAGGGGCTGTGTGGTGCACCTACAGCATTGTCTTTAGTTAAAAAAAAAATACCTTAAAGTCCAACTTTCAAACAATGATTACATCCTATTGATACTATTTGTTTATAATTGTTCTAAAAGAAAAGATTGTACAGCGAATTACTTAGTTCCTCTCTAAAACTACTTTAAAAGCAACATGATTTAAATTATTAGAACACAAAGTGATGTGTGATTTTGTTACATATGATTATATCAGTTAAATTATTAGAAAGATGTCCTTGAAAAGGCATAATAATAACTGTTTCTTATATATTTATCATGCTGAGTTTCAAATATAAGTTTTAAGAAAATATTCCATTGCTCCATGTATTTAAAAACATAATCTAGGTTCTAAGACAAACCAATAGGAACAAGTATGGGTCATAACATACTGCCATTTTCTTTCTCATAGCCATCAAAATGAGAATCGTTCACTTATTGAAGGTTATCTCAACTTAACCGTGACACTGGAAAGCAGATCACTTTTAATCAAAAACTTTAAATTTCTGCTCTGCGAACGACGCTGTTAAGATGATTAAAAGACAAGCCACAGACAGTGAGAAAATATTTGCAAAACACATATCTCATAAAGGACTCTTATCCAAAATATACAAAGAGCTGTTAAAACTGAACGACCTGATTTTAAAAATGAGCAAAAGATCTGAATACATCTCACCGAGGAAGATATAAATATGACAAATAAACATATGAAAAGATGTCCAACATTATGTCATTAGGGAGCTACAAATTAAAATTGCAAGATACCACTACACACCTATTAGAATGGCCAAAATCCAAAAAACTGACAATGTCAAATGCTGACAAGCCTGTGGAGCAACAGGGCCTGTCATTCATTGCCAGTGGGAGTGCACAGCGGTACAGCCATTTTGAAAGAAAGTTTGGTGGTTACTACAGAGCTAAAATAGTCTCAGTAACCAAATTTTTAGATATTACCTGACTGAACTGAAAACAGGTCCACACAAAAACCTGCACATGGATGAGTATAGCCAGTAGCTTTATTCAAAATTACCCAAAACTGGTGGCAACCAAGATGTCCTTCAGTAGATGAATGGATAAACACTGTGCTACATTCTTACAATAGGATATTATTTAGCAATAAAAAGACAGGGGGCACCTATTGCTAAATGAATGAAACTAGTCTTAAAAGGCTACATACTATAGGATTCCAACCACATGACCTCTGAAAAAGGCAGACTCATAGAGACAGTTAAAAACATCAGGGGCTGCCATATGTTTGGGGAGCCGGGGATGAAGGGATGAGCAGGTAGGGCACAGCGAATTTTTATGGTAGAGAAACTACCCTGTATGACACTGCAAAGCGGATATGTTACATTATGCTTAGTTAATAAATAGTTAATAATAGGTCAATATTGACTCATTAATTGTAACATGTGTACCACATTAAAGCAAGATGTTAATAACAGAAGAATGAGAGGAGGAGTGGTTATGGGAGTTCTCCACACTATCTGTTCAATTATTCTATAAATCTGAAAATGTTCTAAAAAATAAAAGTTATTATTTTTTTAAAGACAATGGGAACTGAAAGAATGATCCAATTAAGAAAAAACTATTTTTAGCTCCAGCACAACTTGAAACTAACTCCTTACTGTAAAAAGAACTTTATCTTAACAATAGTTTGAACCTACTCATGCAAGCCCGCCTTAAAAGGTCCAGCTATCACAAAATAACCGAGAGGACACAGCGAAGGTCTAAGACCAGCCAACCCATTGCTAAATGTGAGTCCCCCATATGTGCTGGTAACCATACTATCCTAGTTTTCTATGACCACATAGCAAATCACCATCAACCTAGTGACTGAAAACAGTACACACTGACTGTGTTACAAATTCTATGGGCCAGGAATCCAGACATGGTGGAGGGGAGTCCTGTGCTCAGGGTACCACAGGCTACAATCAAGATCTCGGCTGGGTTGCATTTCATCTGGAAGCTTAGCAGGGTAAGAATCTGCTTTCAAGGTCATTTAGATTGTTGCCAATTAAATTTTGTTATGGTGTATGGCTGAAGACTTTTTGCTGGCTACTGGCCGGAGGCCACCCTCAGGTCACAGAGGGACCCCCACAGTCTCTTGCCACATGGCTTCCTCAATGTGGCCAGCCAGAGGAATCTGTCTGCATTCAGCCGAGAAGGGGTCAGGTAGCACAACGTAATCACAGAGTGATAGTCCATCACCATCATCATATTCTATTGGTTAGAAACAAGTCACAGGTCCTGCACACACTCGGGAAAGGGGATTGCACAAATGTGTGGACACCAGGAGGTAGGTTCACTAAAGGGTCTGTCTGTTGCATGTGCCAACTGGAGGACAGCAAGGACAAGAACAGCAACCAACACAAAAGACACTAGAACTCATGGTCTCACGGAGAAAATTCAGATCTATGCAAAATGGCATTCAGGCCACTGGCTAAAGTTCTTACTGGGGTTATACGTCAGTGTGGGCCCTCAGGTTTCACTGAAACACAATGAGTATGCAAAATACACAGGTGTTTGCACTTCCAAACCAAGGCTTGTTGTTTTTATTCTTTCTTTTTTAAGAATTATAACAACATCGAACATATATGTATCACTTATTTTGTGTCAGACATGGTTTTATAATTCGATCATTGTTTTAAAAATTTTTTTGTTATGACCATTTTACAAAAATGAATGGAAACACAGAGAAGTTTTAGGGCTAGTGACAGGGTGGGAATTCAAACCAGGGAGTCCACCCTGCCTCTCATTATTTATGGATGCCATGAAATAGCGGAGGATGGAAGAAATGCCATGAAAGGTCAAAAAATGCAAAAAGAATTGAAAAAGTTACAATAAAAATTGTTTTAGCACATCTAAGCCCACTCTCCCCAATACAACTCTTTACCGTCTGGTTCAGTCACAGATTTTAATGAATGTTACTGGATCGAATTTTGGAGTGCGATAGTCCATCTGTCATAACTGGGGCTGTGGAAATAGAACTTTTGCATTCCGCTAGTCAATAACCGGGACTTATTGTTCAATTCCTATCTCTCATCTACAAGTCATAATCATTGATGTCTCCATGACAACAAATCAAATTTTAAAAAGAGAGATACTGGCAATGCATACACAGATATATATAGAGTGGATTTCTGACACGTGAATTTACTAAGCATGTGGCACTGTAAGGCCCTGTACTAAATGTAGATGGGTTGGGGGGCGGCAGATAAAAATGAAGACGGATTCGTTCTGTCCCCAAAGAGTTTATAGTCCAGTTGGAGAGGTAGGTGTATAACAAATACAATAAAAGACAGCACAAAATAAGCACTACTAGTAAAGGAATAAGCAATATGGTATGGGGACCACAAAGGAAGCAGGGATGGGTATTTCAGAGTAAGTCAGATGCCCAACTTGCTCCCAAGCCTTCCCTAACTGCAGCGTTCCCTGTGATGTGAAAATGTCAACTTAGAGAACAAAGGAGAAAGCATGAGAATGGCCATGACAACCAACCATCAGCAGTTGGTAGCAGGACCACGGGGGGAAGGACCAGACACAGTATCCATCTTCTGCTGGATTTGTTTGTTATCTGCCTGTGAGGAAGATTCTCTGAGAAATTGACACCAAGAGACTTTCTTCTTCATGCTGAAAACTGGAGAGAAGGGAGAGAAGTGCAGAATTTTAAGTGGAGAGAAAATTAGCTGGAGCTCACAAAGTTTCCAATTTCATCTAATAAACATAACAGGTTCTGATCTCTGGGATAACTTTTATGATGTTTTCCAATAGCAAGATTACCACGTTTATCGAAATTCGAAGACATACTCAATTTTCAAATACTCTTTGTCACTCAAAACTGCAGCAGGTATTTCGAGCAATGTTTAATCTCCATAAGAAGTATCTGAACATCTTGTTGCACTACAGGTTCTGATTCAATAGAGTGGGGGTTGGGAGATTCTGAATTTCTACCAAGATACCAGGAGATGCTGATGCTGCAGAATCATGGACCACACTTTGAGTAGCAAGGATTTAAAGAAAAACTTTAAGAATATACTGCGTGCCCTGGCTGCTGTGGCTCAGTGGATCAAGTGCCAGTCTGAGAACCAAAGGGTCACCAGTTCGATTCCCAATCAGGGCACACGCCTGGGTTGCAGGCCAGGCACCCAGCAGGGGGTGCACCAGAGGCAACCACACATTGATGTTTCCCTCTCTTTCTCCCTCCCTCCCCCTCTCTCTAAAAATAAATAAATAACATCTTTTTTAAAAAAGAAAGGAATAAACTGTGTGCACAACCTGTTCACTGTAAAGGTGCAGCTGCGGCCCAGATTGCAGACTGTGTGACTACAGGATGGATTAGGAAGAAGAGAAGAATTTTGAAAGTAGGTCTTAATGGGTGACTTATCATGAAGAGGAATATATTCTGCTCCAAAGGAGGGCATAAACTATTTTTATATTATAGAAAACATTCTTCCTTAAGACAGTCCCCAGAGTGTGGGCTGTCTTTCTCTTCCTTAAGATAGTCCAGGAATGAAGTCTGTCTCTTCCCCCTCTTGCCACCTGCTGCTTCCAGACTGGGCTCCCCTCCTTCCATGGTCAATGGGAGACAAGACACGTTACCCTAGCCGCTCCTTTCCCATTCCCAGCATAATAGTAGTTTTTGCCTTTTTAAAGCACTGGTAGTGCAAAGGAAAAGGATCTTAACAGAAAGTGTCTACTAGGTGCAGAGGTCCCGGGTAGGGTAGATTAAAGAGAAGAGTAAGATTTGTTCTCATTTTATGGACCTAGATGTTGAAGATATATAATCATGGAAGTCAAGGCCAGGTGCACGGATAAGGGGTCCTAGAATGTGAGCAGAAAGGTTGAATTGATGGGGTGGGATTAGGAAAGGAGCTGAGGGTACTAATCCTGGGGATGTGGTCATGAAAGCAAAGGCGAGGCAAGGACACAGGGACCACTTTTCCTCACTCCCGCCTCCAGCCAGGTCTCGCAGCCGGATGCGCCCCTGACCCTTGTGGACCAGGACGAGAAGCAGTGGGAAATGGAAGGCAAGAGCAGGGTTGCAGGCAGCCCTGCAGGGTGTCAATAACAGAGATTAGAAAGAGAGAACAGCCAAAGCAGTAGCGCAGAGAAGAAAGGGTTTGTGCAGCTACTTAAGGAGGGCGGCTTTCACCAGATGGTACTCCACCTCCAGGAAGGTAGATGGCCGCTGTGTAGAAAGTCACGTCAGCATCACACAGGGTTGGAACAAGAGAATCGGAAGGGTTGACTCCTACTCCTTCGCTTGAGGTTCAGGATACTCTCATAAATATTTCTTTTTTCCAATGAAGCATAATACCTTTGAAATCTTTCTCTTCTTTCCTGACCCTACAACCTGGCATTTGGAAAAAAAAGAAAGATTCTGCCTCCCATAAACATAGTTACCCAGCCAAATAAAAGTTCTTGACTCTTGATCAGACTGCATTCTGAGGAAACCTTCTGCCAAGAGAAGGAGTATCCAAACAGCCTTTGTCTACCAGGTGTGTTTGTTTTCTAAAGAGCCCAGCACTGGAGCCCCAGGGAGAGGGCAGTCCTCGCAGGCTCTAAAATTCACACCCCCAGCCTCATGATCCGACACTCTTGTTTCATTTCCTATACACTCTGTCCCCCTCTCGCTTTAATTAAGGGAAAGCAATTTCTCAACTTTTATTAAAAAGATAAACTTGATGTGTTTCCCAGAACTATGGTTGCGTAGTTTAAATTCTCACTTATTGTAGGCTATTTATTTGTGTAAATCACATAACCTAGGGAACCTTTTAGCTGCCACTATGTTTCTGACACAGCACGTGTCCAAGGCTCACGGATCTTTGGACTTCGTGGTGAGACCCTTTTTGTTTGTTTACTTTTTAAATTCTGTGGTCCTGCTACCTCCACCCACACACCCTACACACCCCTGTAAATTGGCAGGTTTGCTTGCTGTCCCTAGGCCATTTGTGCTCGAATACAGTCAAGTATAATCTTTGTGTCCTCAGGCAACACCAGCCCAGGTGTAAAAAGTGAGGTTAGTATTTCTCTGACTCTGCCTTGACCCGTTGGGACAGACCCTCCACTCTTTTCATTCCTCTCAACTTTTCTGGGAGTCCTTGGGAGGTACACTCTGTGCGATGACAAGCACAGCCCACTCTGCCAGTCCTTGGTATTTATGCTTTCCCTCCTCTGGCTCCATCTTCCTGCATGAATGACCACGAACAAAGCCTCTAAGCCCATGAAGTATAATGAAAGCGCCCCCCCAACTCCAAGACTATTGGAAAGGACTGCCTACATCATGCCTTAGCACCACGCCACCTGCACCAGTGATGTCTCGGCAGCAACAACTCTGAGACTGTCATAATTTGACAGACTGAGAATATTCTGAGGAGGTACCTCATTGTTGCTCTTCCTTCTGGTGCCAGCATTGTGGTTCTGCACCCCCCTGGGGACAAAGTCACCAGTACCATAGGGACGATCATAACTGTAGCATTCAAAAGGCTGGCTGTGCTCTCTGATCTTTCCAACCATCTTGGTATTACCTGTGGTCATACCAAGGGGCTCCAAGCAGCATTCCCCAGATCTCAAATCCCACCCACTTTTTCTACATCTCTCTCTTTGCATGGCTCAAGCACAGATTTATGGCGATATGCAGCCTCAAGGCAATTTAAGAGACAGAAGGCTTCAATCTATCATGCAGTTACTAAGAGCTTACTATCAGTCCGGCCCAGTTCTAAGGGCTGGATTTACAGGGGTACACAGTACAAGCCCCTGCCTCCAGAGCTTGTAATCTGGTGGGAATGCAGGTAAACAATGAAGGTAATGCGAAGAGTCTTAGGACCAGGGAGGACCGGGGACATGTGACAGCCCAGCAGAGTAGCCAGGAGCAAGACCCTGCAGCAGAGCGTCTAAGACTGAATTCTGACCTCATCACTAGCTATGCGGGCCTGGTGACTTACTTAATCTCACTGCACCTCAGTCTTCTCATCCGAAGAATTCTCTTGACAGCTAGGCTATTAAAAGTACCAGATATAGCGAAATGCATAACAATTAATACTGTTCTGTGGTGATGACCAGAGAGAAAGTGGGTGGGAGAAAGTAAAAGAGGGTAAATGGGAGATAAATGATGATGCAAGAGGGCTCGGCTCTGGGTGGTGAGCACATAATACAATATACAGAGGATGTATTACAGAGTTGTACACTTGAAAACTATATAATTTGATTCACCAATGTCACTACAATAAATTCAATAAAAATTTTTTTGAAGAAGAAGTCAGCATAGTAGAGTAAGTAGTGACAAGAAAGTGAGCAAGCGGGAGGTTTTCTGGGTTATGAGTATTCTGTATCTTAACCTGGATAATTACTAAATTTTGTAATATAAAGGGGTTATAGATTCCTAAACTTTCATCTCAATGTATAGTTAAGATTTGTGCGTTTTATAACATGTAGGTTGTACTTCACTAAGAAAGTAGAAAAAAATTTATGGAGAAAAAAAGAAAATTAATATTCTTTTATTAACTTCATTAAGTGACTTTAACCTGTGTTCCTTAGAAATGTCTACAGTTTTAATTGATATTATAAAAATATTAACAAGTAATTACTATTAATATATAAATTATAAAATATATATAATTATTTTTAGTTTCTAGAAATCATTGAAAACCAACTATTAAAAATAAGCATGAAAACCAAGACTCTATCTGAGAGGTGAATAGAGATTCAGGAAAATTATTACCTTGGGGAAAAATGATAAATGCTTCACGCAAAGAGAACCAGACCTCAACCCTCTGTAATTGTTATACAGTAACAAGAGACCCAATAGGTTGGAGATGGTGTTTGGAGACTAATTCGATCTGATCTTTTTGTTTTGTGTATATCAACACACTTATTTGACTGTCTGCTATTTTGGCTGTCCAGACAGCTGTGGTACTTACTGGGTAAGCCTAAGGGGTCCATGATGACAAAGTAATTACAACTCCTACCACTGCAGAAATACATGTTTTATAGCAACTCGTTTACTCTGCACCAGTGATTTATTACATTTGTATGTGTGCACATGTAAGTTGGCCATGACAAGATGATACTTAGTAATTAATTTGCCAACATAGCTTTATGTAACGTAATCCAGCCATACTAAATGCACCACATTTAATAAAAGAAAGTGCTTAAACAGAACTCTGCTCTGAAAAACCATTTGGTGTGATGGTGAAACATCAGGAAACCAAAGCAGAAATGTAAAGCAAGGAGCCAAAATCTAAAACAGCGCTACAAATCCCAACGAGGTAGTCTGTTGGGGCTGTGAAGGCTTCCCGCTCCAAACAGCAGTGTTCTCGCGTTACATAAACCTGAGTGGCCTTCTGGGAACCTGAAGAGAAAGAAGTTAACACAATTTCTTATTCTTTCACATGGCCTGCCAATTTGTACATGAACTATCAGAGATTGCTTGGAATGGAGACATTGACGTCCTGAGAGCGTCTCTATTTGGAACCTCGGTCCTCAGAAGGGACATCGTCGCTGTTGTAGCTCATCTTTACATGGGGAGCAGGCAGTTAGCATCTCAGCTAGTGAGTGCGATTGTTTTTGTTTAATTTGTTTGGAAAGAAAAATTGATTCACTTTTTGGCTTTCCAAATAAAGCTAGTGATATGCTCTCTTGAGTGGAACATCTCAGAGCAAACCATTTTTCTCCCTTTAATTAATTGCTGTTGAAATTTTTTTTATGCCCCTTTTTTTTAAATGACATTTGAGATCGAAAAGAATCAAAACACTGTCTGTACGTGGGACAGACAGTTGCAAGTTTGCAGGTCTAATAATCAATCTGAATATCCCATCATGATTAAAAGTCCTCTAGAAAAGACATACAAATTCTCACCATTTTTTTTTTTCACACGGCCCAGCCTACACATCACAATCCCTACCTACCTCGTCCCACCCTCTATGCTGGTCCTTCTTCTACAAGAAATAGCAGCATGTGTGGAAGACGAGGTGCTGTCGCTGCTGCTATTAGGGCTTCTATTTCACGAGGACTGTTCAGAGGATAATTACCAATGCCAATTAGTTCGGGAAAAGGGCAACAAATTCCACCTCCCTTTGCAGTGTCACTGCATATCTCCTACAGAAGTTGTTCAAGATTGATGTCTCTCCTCTGCCCTTACTGACTTCTCTTGTCCCTTGTTGGTTTTTGCATCCCTTCATATGTTACCTGAAAATATTTGCTTTCTGTATCCCTTGACTTCAAATTACTCTGCACACTCTTCAGAAGGCCACATGTCTCGTGTCACATCCCTAATGCCGACAAAGATACCTTTACCACTGTTGCAGGAGTTTAAAATCTGGAAAGGTATATAAGCTGTTGCAGTCCATTGCTTCCCCAGAATACTTTTGTAATTAGAAAACAACAAATGGTAAGCAAAGATATTTACTTCAGGAAATTTGAGCCTTAAAAATATTAGGAGGGTATCATTGTAAAAACATTGGTGCATTTCCAGTTTATTTTTCTGGAAGAGGAAGGTAGATCACTTTGTCAAGTTCCAACACAATTAAATATATCCCCCACACAATGAACAAAAATTACAACAATTCTATAATAATATTTGGGAGAATTTTGTATACTTAAAATATTCAGTCTTTGCATCTAGAAAGAGGCTTCTTTGTTTGTTTGTTTGAAGTACCTCAGTGAAGTTTTA
This sequence comes from Mormoops blainvillei, assembly GCA_004026545.1. Classification (NCBI taxonomy): domain Eukaryota; kingdom Metazoa; phylum Chordata; class Mammalia; order Chiroptera; family Mormoopidae; genus Mormoops; species Mormoops blainvillei. The sequence continues at coordinate 201,403 of PVJD01001928.1, read as the reverse complement.
TAGTTTTCTTAATAAAATTTAAGTTTCCATACTCTTCTTTTTAAAATATTTATCTGTCTTCATATAACTCTTGCTCTTATGAGTGGAATCTGATATTTTAAAAAGTTTTTTAGACCAGTTATGGATGGTGTCTTGGGCAGCTATTATGTTTCACCTATTAATTTCTTACTAAACTAATAAGTGCTAATAACTCTTCAGCCAAGTCCACATTTTTGCAAGATGAGAATAAGGATCCCTTATGGAGACAAAAAGTGCAAAATGCAAGAGAAGACAGAAGCAAACGGGAAAAAAAGGTCAGAGATGATGGGAGAGCTTCCTAGTCCATCTGTGTGTGTGTGTGTGTGTGTGTGTGTGTGTGTGTGTGTGTGTGTGTGTGAGCTTCTTAGTCTATCTGTGTGTGTGTGTGTGTGTGTGTGTGTGTGTGTGTAAACTGAGAAAAAAAATTGGAATAATGTTCTGAACCCTCTGCTTCTACATGCCTCCAGGAGCCTGTTTATATTGTGAGTGTAAATCATATAATAAGTTCTCAATTTATGTTTTTTAAAGAAATAAATTGCAAAGCAGAATTTGAATAATAGAAATATTACCCATATCATATGCACAAAATTACTAGTTTTATTTTTACACAAAAGAGTGATGAAGGGAGAAGATATCCCCATGAAAGGCAAAAGAATGCTGAATTGATCAATCTAGGTCATTAATCCATTAATTCTGTCTGGTGCAGTTGACAGAATTGGGATTTTTACACGGTGATATACATCAAATCAGGACTCAAAGGCAAGATAAATTTACGTTGTGAATCAAGAAGTTCAGCTCAAACAAACTTACCAAAAATGGGTGTTCTGGGACCAGTGGTTACCAGGAAACAGGGTAAAGCTCTTTGATGTGGCCACAGCAGCAACGGGACATGCAGTGGGGGTGTCACGCTCATCATAGCCCATCCCGCTCCTCTTAGGCATAAAGCTAATTGAAGTGGCCTTTCTAAGACAGTTAAAACTGGCGATTTCTTAACAAAAACTCATGTTCCTCTATCTGAGGGTTAATACTTAAATAGAAATAAAATTATTTTGGGATGCTCCAAAATAATAAGTAAAGGTGGGGTGAAAAGACAATTATCATAAGCAGTCAGGAATTAATTAAGGCACTCCATCTGCTCCTTCTGTAGAAGTTTGCACTCCAATACAGTAAAGAGAGTTCCTAAAACACTCTCGGCCATTAATCCTTTTAAAAACCAGGATAGTAAGGAACCATGAGAAAGTGTAAACCTCTCAAAATTCAAGCGAAGCATTTTGATTCCTTGGAAAAAAATTCTAATTCTCAGTTTCATCAAGACTATTCAATTGTAGGCAGTGTGTTTGTGTGTGTGTGTGTGTGTGTGTGTGTGTGTGTGTGTGTGTGTGTTTTATTAGATCAAAAAAAAGCCCCCGTGAACCTGTCTCAAATTAATTTGTGCATTAATCTGTGTAGGGAGCTTTCTTTTCTGATAAAAGAATGGAGGGGAAAGACATCCCATTGACTTAAAAGTTTTGATGAATTTCTAACTGTGCCTGAGGAGTTTCCACTTTGTCTTCCAATCAGCAAAGGATTTGTGACTCTTTCCAGTGTGACTGAGATTACACAGACAAATTACTTAAGAGCCCAAGGAGATTATCTCTAATTGGTATAAAAAGGACATGGCATTAAAAACAAACTCTCTGAGACTCTGACAGTGTTTGGTGCCCAAAGGGTAAGGCAGTTCCCAATGAAGAAATACTGTGGAAATAAATACACCAGCGGTGAAAGCAGGTGGCCTTTGGGGGTCTTATGCAGATTTAATGAACATAACTTTGCTTGCACTATGTTCCACAGAGCTGGGTCACACCTGCTGAATGACAGCAGTGCTGGACTCGCCATGGAAGCCCCTGTCCTTGCTACCTACCTTTGTTATAGATAATTAATACCCATTGTTTGTGAAATACAAATATCAACACTCACTAAAAGTCAATATGAAATACTTGCTATTTGGATAATGTAGAGACCAGAGGCTGAAAACATTTGGGGAGCAGTGGGAGGAGCGGGGAGATGAGGTAGGATATGTAGCAGTGAGTTTCACCAGGTATTTAGTTAATAACAATTGCAAGACCCTGAGTTAGGTGATGAACTGGTATCAAAGTGTCTGCCCTCGATGGGTTTAAAAATCACATGGGGAAAATAATATAGATAGTAAAATAAAACTGAAGAAAAATAGCATGGAAACAGCAATGGAAAAACTCTAGGACAAAAATCAACAAAGTTAGGTAAGCTATTAGAGATCATCCAAACCAAATCCTATATTTTGTAGCTGAGAAAACTCAGGCCCAGAAAGATTAAGCCTCTTGCCTGTGGTCGCATAAACGGCCAGATGGTCTGGCCCAAAATTCAGATCTTACGTTCTTACCAGTACACAACACTGCCTTACAGGATACAATGTCAAATAATAACGTAAAAGATAAGTTTATGAGTTCAGGGGAGAGAAATGACTGTGTAACATACCAGGTCCAAAAAGCTTGACTTAATAAGTTAAAAAAAGAGAGAGGGAGAAAAGAAAACAAGTAAGTAAACAACAACAACAAAAACCAGGTCATGAAGGGGAAGTAAAATTTCAAACGGCAGAAAGAAAGGGAGTGGTCTGGTGGAAGCCCGAGCTCAGGCTTGGATGGAGGGACACAGCCACACTTGAGACATGGGGGCGTCTAGGGGGCTGAGCTGAAGGAACCTCATATAAGGGCAGTGGAAGTGGAAAGATGAAGCATTTTCCTTCTTACACCCCCAAGAGAACACTTTGGTTTTAGAATTCTCTCCAGGGCTTAGGGCCAACACTTTCCAGTCAGTCCAGTCCCCTCCTTAATCTCTAAACACCCGCATTTCTTCCTAAAACCCCACCTTTTCTTACTCACCCAGACCCTTTCAGGGCCCACCCTACTTGACTTTCAAGGCCAGATAGATGGAAAGCCTCTTTCCTTAGAATGTCCCTGATCCTTGGGCCCATGTAGAGCTCTGTGTTCTGGACTCTGCTGAGGACTGGCTGAAATACTCATGCAACTCAGTAGACTGTAAGTTTTGAACAGGTAGGAATCATACACCTGCATGCTCACAGTGACCGTTGGTCGGTGGTGGGCCCTTGATAATAGCTCACTGGTCAAACAATGAAGGAGGGTCATTCTTCCAATACCCTGTGCACTGAGCATTAAATCCTCATCAGTCAGCCATGGGTCTTCACCTGAGCTGCGGAATGATGACGGTGATGACGATGGTGATGGTGAGGAGGAGGACGGGGATACTGGTGATGGTGACGATGGTGATGGTGCCGTTAATGGCAATAGCAGCTCACATTTTTTTTAGTACTTTCGATATGCCAGCTAGACACTGTCAAAGCACCAATATGTTATTTCATTTAACACTTGACACAATTGTATGAGATATACACTATTATCACCATTTTACAGTAGATGAAAATTAGGTACCAAATGCATTTGATCATTTAAAAAAAGTCAAAATTTTTCTATGCATAAAGTTTTCTTTCATGGCTGCAGTATAGCGATTGACTTGTATTTTAAATAAACTAAGATTTCCATAAAACAATCAGAGTTAAATATTGCTTTCCTTGTTTAAACGATTATTCCAAACAACATTGTTTCCTTCTGCATAAAAGCAGGTGAGACTTCAAATTTTAACAACGCTTAAGGCAGAGATATGAGCCTTTTACTACAGACGCTTGGCTATCAGATCTGTGTGGAGGGACCCTCTATCAGATTGTCACTCTGCCTCATCCCTCATCCCCTTGCCCCTAGGTAAGAAGAATGAAGTATCTAATTGAAAGTTTTAGGAGAAGGATCTGAGCATGTGTGGTCTGGGACCTTCCTGCTTCTTTTAATAACCTGGTGCCTGCAAAATGCACACTTTACTCAGCTCCCCTGGAACCGAAGTTAACGTGCTTACGAATGAGTGGGAGAACCTGTCTGATTTTGGAGTTCGATGGCAAGTAGCACACTGTTGCCACACAGTTGCCATACACCATAACCAACAGCTCTACTGGAAGCAAAACTGACATTTTGGTCGCGATACTTCTGTCTCTTGTCTTGCTCTCGACAGTTCTGCAGTTGTCATGGAAGGCTGGTGCTGCTTACTGGGCTCTCAAAAAACTGCACCATGAACCAGAATCTACATAATAGAGGATGTGTAACAAGAATGCAATTTTATATTTAAGTACAAAGCTTTAATTCTGTGTTTAACATAGAATCTTACTAAGCAATATTTAATTTAATCTTTGTGTCCCAGGAATGAGACTGCCATACCAAATGCTGTCATAAAAATTATACCATTGAGGAAATAGTTTGGACCCTCTGGTCCCGCATCCACACCTGTTTGTATCACTTTTTTCTTTTCCAGTGAGATGCATATACTACTAAGAAGATTCTATAAAGCAAACACTTTGTGGTGACATGCAATGACAAACCTAGCAGCAAAAAAGACTTTTTAATCTCCAAATAAGAAAATAGTGCCTTTCTTAAATGCTTCCATGTTAAGAAGTCATGCTAGAATCTATTATAATGTTTATATACTATAATATTGTGCTATGTCAACCATACCTACACCTTCACATTTGGAGAGAAATTTTTTAAAAATTCTTTTTATATAAAGAATGATGATCCTTATTTCTTTCACTCAAGAGAGACATTAGTAAAATGCAGCACTGTTATGTTTGGGGATTCTGTTAACATTTTTAAGCCCAGACTGTCAAGAACAAAGAATCACTTTGCTAACTAATGTATTAAATATGTTGTCTATTTATATTGTAATTGTTTGATGGAAAATTCATCTCTTTTGTTCCTTCTTATCTTTTCTTCCCTCTTGTCCATGCAGTGTATTTATGAATTATGCATGTGAACATAATTAAAAGTAACAATCGGTGAATTGTACTTCATGGACATTGTTCCATGTTTCAAGTCTTATTTAGACCGAACTAAATTTATGCAAAAAGAAGAGCTTATAATTAAATTCATAGCCATCTTTCCTGGGAAGTTTTCCTTTATGTAAAATGCATTGCTTGCTAGAGGCCGTTTATCTGACCAAAAGCTTTGCATAGCATGTTTAAGAAATCAGTAGACAATTTAGCAGCAGCCCCCACCTTTGCTACAAATGAAGATTTTCTATAACTGGTTATACATCCTCCTTTATCCTCTCCATAGCTGGGTTAGTCTGCAGATCATGTAGAACTGTTAAGAATCAGCTTCTATGGTGGTTCTGTTATTTGCAAACTGGGAACAGATACAATGTGGCAAATGGTAGAATGACGTTAATTCTTAAAATGCTCTTCTTTGATTATTCTCAGGAGCTCTCCTAGTTTTTCATCTTTTGTGTTCTTTGTTGTTTTTATGTTCTAAGTACAAGAATCCTGAAAAAGCAGAAAGACAGCTGAGACATTTAGAAAGATATTACTCTATCCACAGGAATGTTTATTCTGTAAGGGAAAGAAATTTACTGCAAATATTAGCCCAGCTCCAAACTTCTTTATTCTCCATTTACATTTCTCAAAGTAATCTTTCTTCAGGAAAGTAGTTTTGATTAAGTGATTCTATTTTTTTAAGCTATGATCCAAGCCCCCAGCTTAGTGTCATGAGCACACCCACCAAAAATCCTTAAAGCCTGAAATATTCTGTTTAAAACCTGTTGGATATTTTACTAGGCACATACTTGCATAGTCTTTCTCTTTCTTGACCTACGGCAGCCTTAGCAATTTATCTGTCTGCACTATTTTCCTGAAACAAAAATCCTTCTGTGAAGATACCACATGATAACTTCATAATAAGAAATTGTCTATTTCCTTTCACTGTTAACAAACAATCATTTGTAATTCAAAGTCAACGTCTTCACAATGTGATGCTGTCATGAGACGGGCAGGCCTGGAGGAACTTCAGGCTTGCTCTTAGACTCGGGGGGCCCCTGGTGTGCGGGTGCTGCAGCCTGGCTGCTGCTGCAAAGCGGAGTCAGATGTTCTCTCCTCTTCCTCCCTTCGCTCGTCCCTTCTCCTGTGACTTGAAAAATGTCTCATTTAAAAGCTTTGGCTGGCCTGCAGTGTCACCCACTTGATCCATCATCGTCTTCTCAGCTCATCTTTCTCTCTATTAAAAATAAGATATTTATATTTCTAGATGAAATGGAAGAAACCTAGGCCTGATAAATGACTTCCTGTTGTCATTATTGCTGAGCGGTATATTATTGGAAGGAGTTCAGCCATGATCTAGTGTTATTGCCTTCTGCTATGGTGGCTGGGAACGATCACTCATAACCACATACTGTAAAGTTTATTTTTGAGAATTAAACTGTTAATTAAAGAGAAGAATAATGAAGCCAGGAAGCATGAATAGAAAGGTGGTGACAGATGTCACAAGCTGCAGGTGCTAAAGTCTATTGAGGGGATACGTGGATTCCCTTAAATTACCTATATCTCTGAATAGTTGAGTGAAGTCAATTATTATAAATCTAAAGTGAAAGAAGCAGTTATTTGAAATAAAAGCTACCCCTATTTACTACCCCCTTAGCAATGGGGGAGGTAGCCCCTTCATAAACCTGCTGAAGAATTTCCCACCAGAGCTTGGAGCAGGGCCATATTGTGGTCCTTTGAAATGCCCAGCAGTTCAGGGGATGACCTTAGGAGATACCCAGACAAAGCATCAAGTACCCTGATTCCTACAGTGAGGAAATCATTATTTTTATTTTTAGTCTTTCTTCCTAGAGCTAAGAATAAGTCTCGGGTGGTTCAAGTAATTCTTTAATATCACGCATCATAGGCTATTCTTCCTTTTTAACACAGAGAAGACTATGAATCTTCTACAGTACCTGGATAGAATTTAGAAATATCAGTTTACACTTTATTTGTCTTTGCAATTCATTGCTATTTATCGTAAGCATAGCTGATCTTTCATTTACGGTAGTCATGTGGCATTGCCTTTTAAAATAAACTAGCTTAATTTTTTTTAAATAAGTCAATTCAAATAAACTATCATATAGGTAGTAGTAGACATGATTCCCAGATGTAACAAAATAATTGAAGAAGAAAAACCATAAAATTAATATGTGAAAAAAATGTTAAGTTTTGCACAAATGATCAAAGTTTGGGAAGTGCAGGTTTAGCAGGGACTTGTGTCAAAAACAACACAAAGGACTGAAGTACGCCTTTACTGTGGCGATAAAAAGATCAGAAAAAAAAGATACTAAAATAAAATCAGTACTAAGCCCAAGGGGAAAATTGCCTGATGTTTCAACAGCTATTTTTAGGGCGCCTCCTAATGCCCATTACTAATTAAACAAATCAGTTGTCTTTACAGAAAAAAAAAAATGCTCAACAAAATTAAGCAAAAAAGGAGTTAACAATATTTGATTTGTTTGCCTTTCGTGCGCACTATTCAAAGTGACTCACGCTGAAACTTATAAAAATAAGTGTATTTTGACCGGAAATGGAAGGTCAAACGTCAGAAACTTATTTTAAGCTCACTAGACACTTGGTAGAGGGATATATGAAACTGTCTGATAGAGATGACCACAGCCTGGTAAATTTCTGTTCTTTTCCTTTGAAAGACCCTGACCTGGGCAGTAGGATTTCCTCTTTCCTCCTGAAGCCAACTCTCTCACCAGGTTCTCTAGCCTCCAAGACGTACAGGCTGTGCTCATGGCTATATCTCTGGGGAATAATCTGTGGCTGGCCCATAGCTGACTCTCATAACTATCAAATGAGTGAATGAATGAATGAACAAAGGAATTTAAGATCTTAATTTAGGCCTCAGTCTAGTCAGATACAACAAAAGGAAAGGAAAAAGTACCTCCTCTCCCAGAAAATAGTAACCAAACTACCAAAGTCAACAGTTTGTTTTTCTCCCCACTATTAACCTGAAAAGTGAAGGTCGTAATCAGTGCAGTTCAGCCGTCCACTTTATACTCAGTGCACGAGTTTTGTTCATCTCTCTGTGAAGCTGAAAAGATTATAATGAAAATGCCTAAAGAAAGAAGGGAGGGACAATTGTAAATAGTTTTCTCTGACAACTGGTATCAGCATTTTCTCATAGCCTTGCATTTATTCTGACTAAAACGACCAGCATATCACAATGAATAGATGAGATCTTTCTGTCTGGATGTGGCATAAAAATAAAACAATACTGTACTGATTTTTCTCTCTGGGTATTGTCCTCTTCGCACAATTGCGGGACACTGGCAGGGCTGTTAACACCATTGATAGGAAACAAAGCAAAACTTGGGAGAGAATCTGCAGCCCGGGGCTGTGAAAGTCTGGGATTTGCTGCGCAGCTGGGCGCCGCTGTCAGACTCCTCTGGCTTCAATATCTGCCAGCGACACACGGGGGGCTTTTCTTTCTCCATGAAAGTGCACCTTTCCTCAAGGTCACACATTCACAGTTTCTTAAAGAGAGCCCTGCTGATCCTGGGACTTCTTTCAGCCTGAGGAGCCTCCTGGGTGCTTTGAAGCATGGCTCCTTGAAAGCTGCCCTACAGCCCCCTGACTTGGAGCTGGAGCATAGAAAAGGGGCTGTTTGAAATTGAAGGACCCCCAGCATTTCACCACAAAGTCCCTCTACCTTCCTCACAGAGCCCAACAGAGCCCACTGAAAGTGTTCACCAGTTTTCCGGAAAACGTGCTTAAATACATCCCAAGCAGGCCTGTGGGCAATTAAATCAAGTCTATGATATAGCGCTCTGGATAGAGAGCAAGTTTAACATATTCCCTGGCCTCTGCCCTACATTTGAGTTTTTAATAGGAGCGCAGTAACTTCTCCCATTCTGGAAGCGACGGGCAAGGTTCCAATCATCCCCTGCTCCTCCAAACCACTGCCAGGAGGGAGCTTCATTTCCTGATGAATCTCCCCAGCCGACCCTGGGGGGCCTCTCGGGGCAGCGGTGCCAAGGCCAAGTTCTCAGGTCACTCTGTGCCCGTAATCACTCACATGGCAGAGAGGAAGTGATGTCCTTGTTCTGTAGATGATTTGAGGACATATGTCAGTTATCTTTCTTGTATTTTTTGCTTAGTCTCTTGTTGTACACCTTTCGGCCCATAGTGTAGGAAGATCACAGCTTTTAAGATCGGAGATGTCTTTTCAAGGGAGTTAACAGGACCCTCACAGGCACGGTGACCCAAACTGAAGGTAAACTGGCTGAAATAGCCATGAAAAATAACCCAATAAAATGAGGATTGCAAGTGGAGATGCAGCCTAGTGTCCCAGGAAGAACACAGGCATGGGCCTCAAATAGATTTGGGTCTGATTTCGAGCTTTCTAACCTTAGCTAACAACAGAGGTTGACTAAACCTTTATTTCCTCATTTGCAAGAGGGGGGAAGGGACATATTTGAGGAGGAAGGGGCATAGTTTACATAAAAGACCTCGTGTATAAACAACTGTGTTCAAGGTGCTGAATTAGTGTTTTGTCTATAAGAGTCATTTTGGAAGAAGTGTATTCTGCCCTATTCTGTTTTCAAAATTTATTCTGTTCCATTCTGTCTTTAGTAAATAAGGTTCTAGCTGTTCAGATTAGCTCCACTGAAATTAAATTTCATTAGAGCAGGTCATTGTTTTCCTAATTGCTGTGTTACCAGCTATTAGAATATTATTGAACACATGGCGGTAGCTCAATAGTTAGTTGCTGGTAGATCCAGTTAATACTCAACATTTTAAGCCATAGTAAGAACACAAATATTATTCTTTCTTCTAGAATCAGCTCTTTAATTATACCTTCCCAGAATACCTCAGGCTCACAGTTGAGATTGCTTATCTTTTTAAGGTTGTGTCCAACATCACTGACTAGACTGGAGTCTCTCAATGACAGGAATGCCTTCTGCCACTATATGTTAATATTGACCCTGGCAAATGCTTCTTGAGAGAAACTGCTGTGGTTTTGGTAGAAACCCCCTCCAAGTCTTATTTCTGCCAAGGCATTTGGTTGCTTTTACCTGCCATTAATCATGGTCTATATGTTTTCATTCTAATCTCTCCACTTATTGGGTACTATAATTTATGAAATTTCTAATTCAGTCAATAAACACCCACCCATAAAACTGAAATGGACTTTCTAATTGGTATTTCTTTAAAAAGGCAAATAAATAATAAGCTACTTTTTTTCCTTTTTTTCATTGTTGTTCAAGTACAGTCATCTCCATTTTCCCCCCACCATTCCTCCTGCCCCACCCATCACAACCTCCCAATAATAAGCTACTTTTTACTTTCTATTTAGCTTTTTAGAGTTAACTAGCAGTATTTTTATTTTTTGCTAGTTGTATCACTCACTGTTAACACTCCTGAAGAAACAACAGTACTTCTGAAAACTCAACTTCGATCCTTCTGACTTCATCAGGAGGCCTCTTACTACAGAATGACTGTTTTAAGTGTACACCCTCTCATAATTTATCTTTCTCCTAATGTTGCAGAGTAAAGCTGTAATGATCAATCACTTAGAGATGAATCGACCTTTCCCCTCCTTGACTCAATATGAGGAAATAGCCAAGAGCATGCATCAAATATTGACTGTAGAGATAAGAACTGTGTTCTTTGGGAAAAAATAGTTTTTCAATGTTACGCTCATGACATATTTAGGACATCTATTTTATCATTATTTGGCTGCACAAATCCCTTCCTAACACATGCTCAGAATATCAAGGAATCAGTTCATGTATCCATAACATATCTAGATAACCTATTCTTGCCCATTTTCCCATGGTTTTTGAGACAGTCTTTCATGTGGAAAAACCAGCATTTCTAACATCTTTCTTCCCACAGAGATGATTGTAAAGCCAGAGGAATTTTGTCAGGATCTCCTCAGCTTTCTTCCACATATTTTCATTCTTACCCTAGTCTCTGGCATTTGTCAAGAACATGTGGAAAATTCACAGTAAGGACATGGCCTTGGATGGAAAACTCGGTTGGACGGAGCAAAGGGGTAATTGTTCCTATCTTCCTTAAGAAGGGTTCCCTTTCCTCTCCCATGCCTTGAACAGAAGATCTTCATTGTTCTTCACCTTAATATGAGATATGGCCAACTCATTATGCCCATGTGGAACCAGGGCAGGACAACAAGTGAGAAGGGCCTGCCAACATAGGTCTTTGGAACCAATATCAGGAAACTAGTCAACTCTTTCAACAGCCAAAAACTCAGAGTTAATAGCGGTAACATTCAAATGAAAGTCTGTTATATACGTGTGTGTGTGTGTGTGTGTGTGTGTATGACTATAAACATACAGCAATTGTCAACTTGAATGTCTGCCATCAGTCAGTAGAAACTCATTGATATTGGGTTGGCCAAAAAGTTCACTTACTTTTTTTTTTCCGAAAGATGGCTCTAGTAATGCTTGGTTGTCCTTCACTTCATCTGAAACAATTTTGTTAGATTGTATTGTGACAGCTGTCATATCAGTGTACATTTAAAAAACTTATCAAAATTGGTGAATTTTTCTGCAGCCATTTTAATACTGAAGATCTAAGAAAATATGCAACATTTTTGACATATTATGTTTTATTATTGCAAGAAAGGTAAAATTGCACTACAATGCAAAAGAAAAATTGATTTGTATAGTGTATGGAGAAGGTGCTGTGACTGATCAAAGGTGTCAAAAATGGTTTGCGAAGTTTCGTACTGGAGATTTCTCACTGGACAATGCTCTGCCATCAGGTAGACCAGCTGAAATTGATAGCAATCAAATCAAGATATTAATTGAGAACAATCAAAAGTATACCATGTAGGAGATAGCTGGCATACTCAAAATACCCAAATCAATAAAGTTATTGGTGAAAATGAAAAATGTATCTTTTATTTTATGGAAAAAAACTAAATGGACTTTTTGGTCAACCAAAAATTAATGGGTTTACTGGAAGGTCAATGAAACAAGCCTGGTACAAATATATACATAATACACTGTGGAAGTTAACAATTTGAACAGAGTATGGACAAAAGAGAACCCCCTAGATGCTATTCCTGGTCTCTCTGCCCAGTTTCTGCTACTTGCTAATGTTTTCTCTCTAAAAGCTGTCCAGCTCTCTACATCTTTTCTTGTCTTCAGAGCCCTAGATATGCAGGGTTGACAGTAGGTAGACCAAGGCTCTTTGTGACCTGTGTCTCCCTAGTGATTGTTTTGCCTTTGTCAGCAAATTACTTGTTCTACTTTCAATACTTCAGAAACCACACAAAAAGCTATCCATGTGTTTAAAAACATTAAGCAAGGGCAATTGTGGGGAGAATGAAATATAAGGAACATTCTTGTACAGTTACAACCACAGTGGTTTTATCTACCCTTTGTTACAAATTGTTTCTTAACCGCATCTCTTATTCTCAGACCTACTGGATTATGGCCAATCCGAGGTTCTTAATGTGCAATCCTTGGCCTAACTCACCTGTCTCCCCTGCCAGGGCTTGTTTTTGTCGTGCTCACTAGCCAGTTCTGGCCCATTCTCCTTACCAGGGGAAGGGAGGGCTCCCAGAGTAGTACTCACTAACACAGAGGACCAGACTCCTGGGTACCCATGCAAACCGGATAAGGTCCTTCTTCATGGGTGTTTATCCTTGACTCTCTGTAGCAAACTGTCCCTCTCACTGTTTTTAAGCTGGCAGAACACCCTGCCTTTCCCCAGCAGCTAATTTTTTTACTAGTAAGCATACTTTTCTCATTTCTGTGGTCTGGCACTCATCTTTAGTTTAATGTGTACTAATCCTCCCCAGTTCACATCCACCAGCTCACCGAGTGAGGGATGTTGTGATGTATCTGGGACTTCCTGTTTCTTCTTTTCTATGTTAACATTGGTTCTCCCTGTACAATTGCTTTGGAAAACTATTTGGCAGTATGCACAAAGCTAAATATATACATGTATTAGGACCCAGCCTTTCAACTCTTAGGTATAGACTCATCAGAAATGCTCACAAATGTTCAGCAAAAGAAATAACAAATAATATTTATAGTTACACACTTGGTATTATCAAAACAAAAACAAAAAAACAAGAAGCCAACCTAATGTCCTCCTACAAAAGAATGAATAAATTGAGATGTGAGGTATGTTCATTTCAATGGAGTTATTCTATAGCAAAAAAAGATGCACAAACTAAAATTACACACAATGTAGAGAAATCTCACAAACAAAACTGAGTGAAAGAAACCTGATATAAGAAAATGCAGGTAGTTTGATTCCATTTTATTTTATTTTATTGAACAGTTTATTTTTATAGTATTTTTTTCCATTACCATTTATCCCCCTATACCCTCTTCCAGCTCCACCCACCCCCTTCCCAATGCAATCACCACACTGTTGTCAATGTCCATGAGTTCTTTTTCTTTTTTGTTCAATTCCTCTACCACTCCAACCCCACCCCCAGGCCTCTCGGTCTGCTCTCTATCTATGAGACTGTCTCTATGTTGCTTATTACTTCAATTTGTTCATTAGATCCCACACATGAGTAAAATCATATGGTACTTATGTTTCTCTGACTGGCTTATTTCACTTAGCATAATGTTCTCCAGGTCCATCTATGCCATCACAAAGGGTAAAATTTTCTTCTTTTTTACAGCCAAGTAGTATTCTATTGGGTAAATGTACCATAGCTGGGGGTTTTTGGTTTGTTTTCTTTTGTACCATAGCTGTTTTTTCCACTCATCCACTGGTAGACGCTTGGGCTGCTTCCAAATCTTGGCTATTGTAAGTAATTCTGCAATGAACATAGGGGTGCATACATTCTTTTGAGTTAGCATTTCAGGTTTCCATGGATAAATTCCCAAAAGTGGAATCACTGGGTCATAAGGTAGTTCCATTTTTAATTTTTTTAGGTAATTCCATACAGCTTTTCACAGTGGATGCACCAATCCGCATTCCCACCAACAGTGCATAAGAGTTCCCCTTTCTCCACTTCCCTGCCAGCATTTGTTGGTTGATGATTTATTGATGAGAGCCATTCTGACAGGTATGAAGTGATATCTCATCGTGGTTTTAATTTGCATTTCTCTGATGGTTAGTGATGTTGAGCATCTTTTCATATGTCTATTGGCCATCTGTATGTCCTCATTCCAGGAGTGTCTCTTCAGGTCCTTCACCCATTTTTTAATTGGATTGTTGATTTATTTGTTTTTTTTTGGTGTTGAGTTCTAAAAGTTCTTTTTAAATTTTGGATATTAACCCCTGATCATATAGGCAAATATGTTCTTCCATTCAGTGAGTTATCTTCTCATTTTGTTGATGGTTTTCTCTGCTGTGCAAAAGTTTTAGTTTCATATGGTCCCATTTGTTTATTTTTTCTTTTGTTTCCCTTGCTGAAGGAAATATATCAGAAAAAAAATGTTACTATGAGAAATGTCCAAGATTTTACTGCCTTTTTCTCCTAGGATTTTTATGGTTGTGAGTCTAACATTTAAGTCTTTAATTCATTTTGAATTTATTCCTGTGTGTGGTGTAAGATGGTGGTCTAGTTTCTTTTCTTTTCTTGTGTGTGTGTGTGTGTGTGTGTGTGTGTGTGTGTGTGTGTGATATTCTGTTCTATTAGGGTGGTGGTTACTCTTAAAGAAGGAGATTGGTAGTGACTGGAAAGAGTGTGGGAGCCGTTCCCAGATTTTGTTTAAGTTCTATTTCTTTATCTGAGAGGTGGTTACATAGGTGTGTTTATTTTGTGCACATTCAGTGAGTTAACCTGTATTCTTACAATTTATGTACTTTTCACTATTATTGTATACTTTACTGAATTACTTGAATGAATTTATACAAATGAGTGATGTGCTTCCATAAATTTTTATTGATGGCACTGCATCAGATATATTAATATTAATACCAAAACATAAAATTCTCATCAAGAAAAGAAAGTTGAGAGTCACGGGGACTGGGGCATCTTTTCCAAATGTCATCTATTAATTTGGTTTTACAGAAAGCAACCCTGGAATCCAGATCCTGGGGAGAATAAAAAACGACTTTTCTTAAGGTTAACAATATATTTGAAGGTAGAATTAGACTAGAAACCAGATACATGACTCAGTCTGATATTCTTTGACCACACATCATTCCTTTGGATAAGAAAACATCTTGAAGTTCTCCATAAAATAGTTTGGGCTTTTTAGTTCAATTTATTATTCTTCCACTAACTATATAAAAAGTCAAAATTTTTTGCATAATAAAAAGCTCCTGGTTATGACACTTCTGGAGTGTGAGTATCCCAGAGTCCCAAGCATGTCAGCTGCCTACAGAGGTAAGTGGTTAATCCTGACTGAAAAATTCAAGGTTTCTTCCAGTCCCTGCTCCTTCCATACACAACAACCTTCTCACTCTCCATTTACTCTCCACATTAATGCTATCAATCACCTGAACGTATCCACACAGTCAGTGTGGTCATTCTGTACAATTAATATCTGCCTACAAGGGACCACGCAACATTCCTAATTGTTTTGTTCTAACAATAGTATTGGATTTACTGCAAACCATCCATACTCTCTTATGAAGCTTTCTAATAACCAGATTACCAATTTGCAAGACCGCTGATAGAAATCACTGAAATGATTTTATCACATGACACTTGCTTCCTATCCCAAGAGGTCTTCTAGTCCACAGTGAAATCCACATGGCTTCACATATAGACTCAGAGCCAGAGCTATCCTGACGAGGGTGGGGGCAGTCAGTGGAAGAAATAAAGATGAGTAGTCTTTATCAACACTTAATATGCTAAAATGGTCTTCATGACCTCTCACTAAAACCTTATTTTTTAGCTATAAAATTTTGAACAAGTTGTTTAATATCCCTAAGCTTCAATTTTTTTCAAATGGAAATAATAATAACATCTACCCCATTTGATTTAGAAAAAAATCAATTGAAATTTGTATATAAAACAATTAAAACCATGCCTGGAAAGGAGCGAGAGTCAGTCAAGGTTAGCTATTATTATCACTATAAATTTACCCTTGCTCTTATAACTACCTCTATTGTCTTGACTATTGGTTTACATACTATCTTAGAGCAGGTTCCCCAAGAAGCAAACTCTGAGCTAAGGATTGAAATGCATGTGATTTATTAGAGGGCTGTTCTTAGGAGAAAGCACCATAGGAGTTAGGGTAAGGCGATCAGACAGGGAAAGAAGTCAAGAAATTGTGTGATTTCAGGTGAAACCTAACCTCGGCCTGATCTCCGAAGGAGCTATGGGATGTAAAGTGTACCTCAGAGTCTGGTCTATCTCAAGGCAAAGTTGCCGGCTGCACCTGTTTGTCATTGGTTAAGGGGCCGGAGGGCATGGGTAACTGCCCCCAGGAGGAGCAACTTCTGAGGACTTTGGGCTCTTCATTGGTGTGAAGCAACTCCAGGAGCCTAAAGGCAATATTCTGAAGGTTTTAATAGAAAAGCAGAGGTCCACAAAACTGGTAAAGGAGATTTGAGGGGCTTTGGGCAAGCTGATAACAATGCCTGCTTCAACTTTCTATGACTAAATGTGTGCAATCTGTTGCCAACTCACCGTGCTAATTATATACCTATTTGAATTTTTCAACCAACTGACCATATTTTACCTTTTCCTAGTTCTGTATGGCCTGAGACCAAGAAGTACCTTCCAGTGCCCATAAGAATGGCTCTCAAGTTCCTTTTTTTGTGTTGAAAACCCCTAGATCAACCTAATCTTGATAATCTACATGTATTACCCCAGCCAGGTTCTATTCCTGCTTCTCTCCCAACTGGCAGGAGGAAATCTGGCATCACATCTCTCTCAATTTTGAAGTACAGAATTCTTAGTATTATCCAGAACTCCTCATAAGAGTCAATTTATTTATTTTAGGAGTTATGTATTTTATTTATAGTTGTGTATATCACTATATTTTATTTACTAACTATATTTGTGGCTTAGTCTGAGAACATGAACAGTCATAGGAATAAAAGGACTGAAAACTAAATACCAAGGAAATAACTTGTAAACCAAATAAATACCCTGGGAGAAAAGATGCAATATCAAACTTGGCACATACAAACAATAATAAATGAATCAAATCTATGTAAACAAATCAATTCTCCTTTCCATAATTTATGTCAATATTTTGCATATAATAAAATCCTCCCTCAGCAAATAACTGATAAAGCAATAAAGCCATCAGACTGTTTGACTGGACTATCTAGAAACACTCACGTTCAGAGTCAGATATCCTGTTATATTAAGCTACATGAAGAAAATATTTATCTATTGTGTGATAAACCTGACAAGAAATAAATCAGCTGCCTAAGAAGACTTTCTGAAAATGCACTTCTACAAAGGTTGGTACTTAATTCTGTCACCCTGAAAGTGTGATATAATTGCACCTATTATGTGATAGGAGGAAAAGGGGGATAGAAATTAACTCCTATTGAACAACCAAGTGATTATCCATTATGGGAGATAAGGTAGGACACTTCCATTGTATTTTACAACTGCACTTGCTATCAATGCTTCTGTTACTCTCTCTACACCTCTATGACCTAAAAGGAATGTCAATCCAACAGCAAAAGTGTTAGCCACAGGTGAAACTTCCTGACATCTGAAAACACATACTAGTATGAGCTCCAAATATCTCAACCTCAAAATGTTTTCTTTCTCCTCCTCCTGCCTTTGCCTCCTGTGTTTACCACCTCTAACCCAACAGTTGCCCAAGCCAGAATACTCTAGATTATTCTTAGCTACTCTCTCCTCCCTTACATCTATTGGGGCATCAATTTTTTACAATTCTATGTTCTAAATGCCTGTTAGTTCTGAGTCTTCTTTCCCATTCTCTAGATTCACTATCTTACATTAGGTTCTGGAAATTTCTTGCTATGTTTGTTGTATTTGCTTTTTGCCAAGTCTTGCCACCCGCAGCCTTGAGGCTCCCCAGGCTACTGGCAGAACACTGATAGCAGTAGCCCAGTAAACTTCCAAAGGTAAACTTCCAAAATGTAGAGCTAGTCACGTCACTTTCCTCACTCAAAAATGACCTAAGTTCAATAGCAGAGAGTTCAGAAGAAGAAGCCAGACAAGAAAGAACGTTCTCAACGATTCCCCTGACAGAAAGTGGAAAAACACAGGTAAGTTCAGGGAGGTACACTTGGGTGGTGTATCAGTACACTGTTACTGCTGTAACAAATTACCGGAAATGTAGTGGCTGTAAAAACCACGAGTTTATTACCTCACAGTTCTGGGGATCCGAAGCCTGTGATGGATTCTTTGGGGCTACAGTTAAGGTGCCAGCAGAGACGTGTGCCCTCTGGAAGCTGTAGAGGAGAATCTAGTTTTTGCTTTTTCCAGCTTTTAGAAACTGCCTGCATTCCTTTGGTTGTGGCCTCCTATCAGAAATCGGATCCCCCGGACCTCTGCGTCTGTCCTCTTATCTCATTCTCTGACCCTCCGGCCTCCCTCTTTCATGCGTAAGGAGGCTTGTGATTGGGTTGGGCTCGCCCAGATACCCAGGATAACCTTTCCACCTCAAGACCTTTACCTTAATCACATCTGCAAAGTCCCCTTTGCCAAGTAAGGTAACTTGTTCCCAAGTTCTGGGGATTAGGACATGGATGTCCAAAGTAGGGGCTGGGGTGACAATGGGGGAGCAGGCATTATTCTGCCACCACAGGTGGCAAAGTCATACAGAGCTGAAGAGAGTGATGACCATGGAAGTCAAAACAGTTCATCTGTGTGAGAGAAAGGGCTGTGGTTAGAAAGAGACACACAGAAACAGGCTCGTAGGGGGCTGGAAATTTTCTATCTCCTGAATCAGGTGGTAGTTATTTAAGTATTCACTGTAAAAGAATGTTTTAAGTCATACACTTACATTTTTTTTTCATTTTTAATATGTGTTTATTTCACATTTAAAAAAAGATTTTGGTAGCTGCCTAAAATGATCTATCGTATTGTATTGCTCGGCATACCTGGTCCTCACAAGACGGCCCCGGTTTCTTTTGCCAGCCTCACCTCTAGGGACTCCCCGCCCTTCCCCCGGTCCTCCTCACCATCACCCGCCTCACATTATCTGTTACAGCCTCAGTGACCATAAAAGGCTCTTTTACACCTTTGCATCTTTGCACGTGAAATTCTCCCTGCTTGGTCTGCCATTACCTCTTTTGCTCGGTGAATATCATCACATTCCCTGAAGCCCAGATCAAAGGCCGCAGCCTGTGTATATGCTCAGCCGTCGCTGACTCCTCTGTCCCCCTCCCTTCCGAAGGGAGTCGGCTGGTCCAGCCCCTGCGCCACCATTTCATTTTGTCCATAACCCGTCACAACACTATGTTCTGCTATGAATTAATATTTATGTCTCTACCTTCTCAGCAAATCTCTAAGCAACTTTAGGACGTCTATTTCTTAGCAAAGTGCTTGGCATACATTCTGTACTTAATAAACACACCTTTAAAAAATGTGATACATTCTACTGTGTGAAAATGGCTACAGCATGGGGTTGGGTAGAATGAAGCTGAAGAAATGGAGAAAAGCCAGATTCACACAATCATATTCTAGGCCCACAAGTTGGGTGAAAGAAATTGCAGTTTTGAAAATAGGCTTAAATCCAAAGTGTACAGACGCTTCATGTATAGTTGACTCTAATGACAGTTGTGTTCTATAAAGTCACTGGAAATACTGAATCATTGCTCCTAGAAAAAGAAGCTGGGGCCATATGTAAGGAGCAGATATCCAGAATAATATAAAAGAGATGTTTAGGCAGGTTTTTTAACATTTTTAATGTGAAATAAACACATACAAAAATGCATAAAAATAGCGGAAATGCAAGGTTAAGTACCTGTGAACCTCTGTTAACATTTTCATCAACCAGTCAGTACATAACCTTGTTTCAGGCATGTTTCTTTTGAAAGATACCTAATTTATTATATATTGTTGATTCATTAACTTTGAACTCATGGCCCATAGCCCTGTAAGTCATGCCCAAGCAAAACTTATCTGACACACATATTTCCTCCTAAGATACATCACAGCCCTGTTGTGCTTAGGACACTTAGCATGTCAGCGCTATGCTTGAGGGCTATTTGAAACAGCAAAATCATCAACAAAAGCACAAAAATGAGAAAAACATGGCACTAAATATGCCCCAAAAAGGATACTTGTTTACAGTATGAGAGCTGAAACAAGAAAACAGAGCATCTCCTCATCTTGTTCCTATCAACTGGGAATATACACATCTGGTAACTGAACTATTCTGCTAGTCTGCGTATGCCCCCGTCCACAAATGACCACCAACATGTGGTTGAGCATTCATTTGGGGGTTAAAAATATATTTTAGCAAGTAAGCAAATTCACAAATACAGACTCCACAAATAAGGAAGATCAACTATACATTATTTTAATTTCACTATCACTCCTACTTTCCAAGAGTAGGGACAAGACCTAGAGTATTGACTAGCCAAAAGTCACCAGGCTGATGCACCAGGGAGGCAGGATCTGGACTGCTGAAGCTCTGCCTGGGGCTAAGGCTTGTGCTCTGCCCCCTACTGGCTAGCTGTAGTCCTGCAAAGTGGTTTTTGGAGTGAGCTTTAGGGACTGACTACAGGTTGGGGGACTAGCTTTTCTATGGCTTCTTTTGTTCAGTCATTCCCTGACATCTTAGCATATGTAGCTTGTCTTGCTTCTTAACAGAATTCTACTTTGTCGATTTTTAATTTGCTTTCATGTCATTAACAGGTCATTTAAAGGAATTGCTGTCTTACTCATTGCAAGTTGTTTCCAGAAAGATAAATTTAATTTTAAAACATTCACAAACCTAACACCTGAGAATTTATTAATTATTTGTCATTATTAATTAATAGAAACAGCTAAGATTGATTGTTCTCCTTCAGTATAGTTTATTAAACTTACTGACCTTGGATCTTTAAAACTTATGAGAGCAATAGAGCTTCTTTGAGCTCATCTCATACTTCCATGGATACAGGAACCCCGGGAAAAGGAGAAAGCGGTGCACAGAAACCACACTGTGTGAACTGCCAGCCCATGAAACAGGAAGGCTGCAGGGTTCTTCTCTGTGAATGTTTTCAGCTATGGCCTACTTTCCATTTAGCCACAGATCAATGGGAATTAAGCAATTTCATTATTGATTTGTAATGCAAAAAAAATGTTTTCCATAATATATATTCCAGTGCAAGTATTCATCATAAGCAAAATGTTCTTAGATGCTCTTTTTATAAAATGTAACAGCCTTCAGCCAAGATAACCACAGATCATAACTTCTGCCTAGGTACAACCATTTCACCAGAAGGGCCCAGTTTGGTCTCAGCATTTAATAAAGATTATTCTGTCAACCTCTCTTTATTAATGTTCCTTTTAATGTGATTAGGATCACAATATTCATAAGATCAAATTCTAGAATTTCATGTAATGGCAACCAAATAATTCTGTAATGACTAAGAACAAAGTTGTCCCACAATGTTGAGATAAAGTTGAATGTTGATAAAGTCAATCCATCCTCAAACCCCTCCCATGTCTAACTCCCTGCTTTCACTTCTTAAGGCACTGAAATGCAAAGGGAAATACATATTTAGCAGCTACTTAGAGGGATGTACTTAAATCCTGTACATTTTTAAAAACAAGTTTTTCCTTGTACTACTATTAAATTATATTGACCATTAGTTATTCCCCAACTTAGGTGTCTTTCAAAAGTCACCCAATAAAACAACAGGTCAACATTTTATCCCATTCTTGTTAGAATGAAAACCAAATGGCTTCATTTTCTGTGCTTGAGACTTGCCAGGTGAAATTCTCCCTACCCTCTCTGATTCAAGAATTCTACAGCAATCTTAAATTGTTCTGGTGAGTCGGTACCTGAGTTTTTAAAATTTGATTACAATTCTAAAAATGACAAACAACCTTTTTTTTCTGGATGCTTATTGGAGGTTAAGAAAATATTTATGTAATCAGCAATGAGCACAGAGAATCCAAGAAGTCATTAGTGACAAGTTATTTTATGTGAGGGATTGCAGGCAGGTCAGATTCAGAGCTTAAGCAAAAGTATTTTCCTGTAACTTTTCTCCCAATGAGCACATTAAAGTCAAAGAAAGAACAATGCTTTCACCATAATTCATAGTTTTCTGAAAGCTAAATGACCTTTTTAAAAAATTCTTGGCCTCAAGATGTGATAAAAATGGAAGGGATATGAATACCTACAATGCAGTAATGAATTGTAAATGGCTTAGTAATCCACCTCCAGCGCTCACAGATCCTGTCCAAAAAAGCATCTATTCATATACCTGAACCATCCAACAATAGCTCCTTCTACTGTTATCTGAATTCTACATCAAATTGAAAAATTATTCTGGGTATTAAAAAAGAAAAAAGCCTTTCCTAGATGATCTGGGAACATTGCTGTGTTGTTTACTGTAGCTAATTTAAAATTCATTCTAACATATCAAACAGTATGTTATAGATCAAAATAAATACATTATATTAGCCAGGCTTCTCCCTTAACTTTACATTTTAAGAAAAGATATCGAATGCTGTAGTTTTTTTCCTCCTTTTCAGCAGGAGTGTCTGATGATCTCAGGTTGTGCCCTGAATGGACAGTCCAGGCCCTTCCAGCTCATTGGGGATACTGCCTCTCACTCACACTTCGGAGCCCCACTACGCAACAGACACATTCAGTGATCAAATCCAAACTGAAGAGCTGCATCTCAGCAGCATTCTAGAGCTTGAACTCCTAGTCTATGCCAAAAAAAAAAAAGTGAGCAGTAAGAGGTCTTTAGTCGGGAGCCCTGGGTTTTCATTCTGGGGTTTTTAAGGCTTTAGTTCTTCATCCCTGCCCCTCTCCAGTTATTGTGGTGGTTAAATAAAGTTACCTTGACAGACTTTCACACATAGCCCAATTAGATCTGGATCTCAGGAGGCAAGACCTCAGTGACAGCATTCTATAAAGCTCCCTGGGTGATGACAGGTTCAGGACCAGTGAGTTAAAGACTCTATTCTCTCTTGGAGGAGTCTGATGGACAAGTCCACAGCCACCGCACACCATGTGGTTTGGTGAGAAGCCACTCCTAACTCAGTCACCAGGCCCTTCTGGGACAATGGTTGAGCCTATGAAGGAAGGTTGAGGAACCTGCATATGGATGGGTAAGTTTGGAAATCGGTCACATACCTAGCAAATATCCCTGTGGCCCAGGCAAGACCTGGGCCCAGTGGGAGAAGCCTTGCAATTATGGATGAGATGGATTAGATTGCGCAGGGCCACCTGGTTCAACAACGACTCCGCGTCGGAACAGTAGAAGCAAGGATGGGAGAAAGCAGGGCTCCACTACTGGGCTGATTGTATGCTCTGACTATTTCTCCCCTTGCCATTTGGGAGCAGGTCTGTGTCCTTCCAACTAAGCAAACACCACACTGTTTAGTCAACCAATGGGACTGGGACTGGCATGAGGAGAGGCAAGGAGAGACCCAAGAGAGATACTGGGTTTCCTGCTACCATTCTTAAAATTATTATGTATTATGTAATCTGAAAATTATTATATATATTTATGTAATATACAATCTGAAAACAGTAATTCAAAAAGTTGACTCTAGATGCTTCTATTCCTAAAGGATACAAATAACATCTCTGTAGATCTTCTCCTGTTTAGCAAAACATATCATTGGGCTTCTTGGTTGTAGAAAGAAAAGCTCTGAAGCATCAGCTGGATGATAAATGGGCGAAACTGAGGGAAAGAATCTGCTCTGCATTGTGTCTCTCATGATGGCTGCACTATGATTTATTTATTTGTCCCTACAATGGATACTTCTGCTGTTTCTAATTTTGTGTTATTATAAATTGATATACGTATATAATAGTTTAGATATAAATATAAAAATGTTCATTACAGAGGTCTATTAGGTAGATAGGCAGATAGACAGACAGACACACATGTGTTAGTGTTTCTGTAGCATAAATCCCAGCCCATGAGGCTGCAGTGTTCGAGGACAATGCTTCCTATGTTCAATGGGCATGCGAGTCATCAGTAGGGGTCTTGTTAAAATACAGATTCTGATTCAGTAGGTCCAGGATGTGGCCTGAAATTCTGCATTTCTAACAAGTTCTCAGAATGCCGGTGCTGCTGGTTCATGGGCCATTTTTTTGAGCAGCAAATTTGGAAGACATGTACTTTGCTTTATTTTGATAGTTTTGAAAAAGAGGAGAAGGTTAAAAGTTAAAAGTAAAAGAGTGAAGAACAGAATTTTTAATTTTATACATTTATTTATGTGTCATTGGAATTTGTTTTAGTGCACATGTCATTTTAGTAATTAAAAAGGAGACAATTAATGCAAGCAATAAGACCATTTTAATAATTAGCAAGTAAATAAAAATAATTTTTATCCCAGTAATAATCAGGTGGGTTTTTCCCATTCTGCCCAATGAAAATGAGCTTTTTAATATTACTGCAAATTTTCTAGAGAGATTTTTATTTTTCTCTTTTCTTGCCTTTACTTTAAAATGACCTCTTTCATTTTTTTCCCTAACCACCTGCGTGGTGGCCTCACCCTGCATCTAGTCCAGTGCCTTGTAAAACCCCCACAGCTTCCTTCTCTTTGTAAAATGAAAAAATCTTCAAAGGTCCTGGGCTCCTCTCTGTTTGAGATGAATAATGAAATTTCCTGCCCGAGACAATAAAACTGTTACAGGACATCTGAGAGTCAGGTATGCCATGCAGTAACCCCAGGATGGTCAACTCCATTTCTCTGGAAAACCCTTCAGTGACCTAGTCTGCAGAAAGTGGGTCCAGCAATCCCAGGTGTTAAATTTATCTTAGGTAACTGACTAAGCTTTATTTTATGTTATCTATATTATGTTATCTTCTTTTTCTATAAATCTGTTTTTATGAGTTTTTCATCGTAGTTTTTGGAAAGCAGAGAAGTTTAGGCAGTTGGGAAAAGTGTCATTTGGTAGATAATTAAAAATAGCATTTGATTTTCAGAAAGAAAAATGTACCAGAAATATTGTATAAGAACCTATGAATGGATGTGAAATCACTTTGATATTATGAGAAATTCAGGCTTACCTTGATAACCAGACCAATAGAAGGAAATATTGGGGTTGACAACTAATTTCAAGATCTAATTAATGCACCGACTGGTGTTAGATGACCTTGAGAGTATAATTCCAACTAATTTTTGTTTAAGTTCATCACATTGTTTCCACACACTTGAAACCTGCCATTCAATGTGCTGTTTGCCTACTCATTTGTCAGCCCAGTGGGTGATACAGTGACTTCCCCAGTCTCTAGCAAGCAAAACGGAAGACGTCGTCTCTGACTGATGCCTTGGCAATGTAAAAACCTGACATGAGACATTTTATTTCAAAATGGTTTGGCATTTTATGGGTTGAAACTCGAGACCCCAAGAAGAGTTAACATTTTATAGTTTATAAACTAGAAACTAGAACATAAGGATTTATTGGAACCATAGATTGCACTTTTTGATCCTTTGCAAAGAAAACACGCCAGCATTTGGGGGGGCTGAGAATAAGCATCATTGCCCTGGTTACAAAGACACATTTATGGAGGCAAAAAGCAGAATAAATTTGTCATTATAAGCAGAGAAGATGGCAAATGTTAAGGGGGTGTGTGCGTGCGTGCGTGCGTGCGTGTGTGTGTGTGTGAGAGAGAGAGAAACACCTTGCAGGTATCCTTAAACATAAAGTAATCAGGGCAGAGTGTACCTATCATTTCTCCTCAGGCTTTCTACATAACTCTGTGTAACCTGCTGGTCTTAGAAACCACAGGGGGTGTCCCAGCACTAGCCAGTCAGGTGCCACTGTGATGCAGACAACAAATAGATTGAGACTGACTTCTGATCCAGTGGTTTTGGTGAGACATCCTTAAGTATTCATTTGGCATTTGCTCCCCTACTTTACTTCTATGTTTACCCTCTCATCCAGACTGTGCTCATTTGGGCAATATAATCACAGTTGAACAATTATTCCATAAAATAATTATACACAGCAACCTTTCCAGATTCACTGGGAGACTTTGAAATTGCAAATTGGGTTTCAACCAAAGATGTCGTACGCTGGAGTAGCTGCAATAAACTGAAACCATTAGGACTATTTGCAAACTAAGTGGATGTGTCTTTGTTAAAATTTGATGTTTATTTTTAATATGGTTGCCTGCCCTTCTCTATTTGAACAGCTCATTACACCTTAAATATAAACCACATGCACACTAGAGCATTTATGTAATTTTCTGGGGCAAAGAATTTGGGCTATGATCCAACACTAAAATATATTACTTTAATATTTATTTGCATCTGTTTGGTATTGTCATGATCCATATAAGACTGGATCGTTTTGCTTTCCTTTAAAAAAATAAAAAGGGAAGAAAATTCTCTGTTCACAGACGACTACTTCTAGTCAAGTGGATTTGAAAAGCTTCATTTAAGATTCAGTTCCTCTTTGCAGATATTAGTATCATAAGCACTGATGAAGAATAATGTAATGAATGATGAGTTCCGAACAATACTATAGCTGATTTGGTAAAGCTATGTTTTTGGCTTAAACAATAAGATGTTTGATCAAATCAACCACAGAGAAGGAAATGGTATTGCAAAAGATGAGCTTCTAATTGAGATAGACAATGAACTCTGCATCAGAAACAGCTGCAGGAAAATGGATCCCACTGCATTTTTACATGTTAATATGCTGAATTTCCACATTAGACAGTCCCAATTTTCAGTCCTAGCATATCCAGGTGCCTTTGCATCTGTGTAGTATATTTAGAAAGGAAGAACGATCAGATGGAAAATATGTTATATTCACACTGTTCCTTATTTTAGGTTTTTCCTTATTAATTTCATTATCATTATAAGTATGCAAATGAAGACATCTCTTTCAGGGAAGACATTATTTATAAGGTTAGATGTCACAGTTCCTCTCTTTCCATAAAAAAAGGACATGCACCCTGGTTCTATGGTAAATATCTACACTTATCTTTAGATGGTATGCTGAAAGAAGTCAGGCAACAAGCGTTGTTTCTCTGCAGAAGGTACTTGTACTAGGCAAGGTAATGCCAGGAACAAATAGACCCCAAATCTCAGTGATCTCACAATGTAACTATTCATATACTGCAGTGATGTGTTTCCCCAAATTTATATGTTGAAGCCCCCAGTGTGATGTACAGTCTTTGGGAGGTAATTGGGTCATGAGGGTAGAGCTCTCATGAATGGGATTAGTCCC
Source organism: Mormoops blainvillei (assembly GCA_004026545.1). NCBI lineage: Eukaryota > Metazoa > Chordata > Mammalia > Chiroptera > Mormoopidae > Mormoops > Mormoops blainvillei. The sequence continues at coordinate 174,256 of PVJD01001928.1, read as the reverse complement.
CTTAATAAAAGAGACACCTCTTATGGTGAGGTGAGGATACAATGAGAAAACAACCCTAAGGAAACCAGGAGGTGAACCCTTACTAGACACCAGATATGCTGCCACCTTGTTCTTGAACTTACCAGCCTCCAGGACTGTGAGAAATCAATGTTGTTTAACTCACAAGTCTATGATATTTGTTACATCAGCTCAAGCTGACTAAGAGAGTTGCTCAACTGATGTCTTCAACATTGGTCAGCAGGAGGCTTTGTTCCACATTTGCCAAAAGCCCCGGGTATGACGACACTCTACGGTCTTATAACATCACCATGTTGACACATAATATTCAGGACTGAGACATCAAGGGAAAGGGGCATGAAGAACTCATGCCTACCTTCAGTTCCTTAAATGTGCAGTGACAAGGAGCACTTGCCCTCACAGGTCATTGGCCAGAACTGGTCACCTTGCCCCACACCAACTTAGGGCGGCCAGGGGGGAAGCAACTGAATATCTGGTAAACATTACCATCACTGTCGCAGTGCTTTCTCCATCTGCGGGTTACAAAGCCCACAGTAATTATCTCCTTCGATGGGATATATTGTGTTGGGAGTCAATGCCATCTCTTTACACATTACCAAATATTGTGTATCTTATTAAGTTTTTCAATTTCTATGAAACTATTGTAGTTTAAAAAGAAACCCTGATGTGAATTTATATATCAGTCACAAAAATTAATTATTTTCCTTAATGGTTACCTCTCTTGGATTTCATGGGATTTTTTGCAAATTCCATATATGTATATGTGTGTGTACAGTAAGACTCTTGATACAGAAAGAGAAAAACCACATAATTAATTAAGCATTGACAAGTCCTATGAATGGCCTCCAAGGACACAGAACTTACTATGAGCCATCTTTATAACATGAAATAATTTGTGCACTGATACCAACTCTCACTTTCAAAATAACTAATTGAACTCATTCTCCTTATACAGAGCTGAAAGCAAGTTTTAAATGAGCATTTATCAGTGAGCTTGGTGGAAATGGATCAACAAATCCCAAAGGCGAGTACTACACATTGATCTCAAGAAAGACCTGGGCTCCAGGGAACACTTGAGAAATTCTAGGCTGAAACAGGGGAAAGGGGAAAAACATGTGACTATCTGAAATGTGCCTACGGATGGGATGTGAGAAACAGGCCAGTATAACTTCATGTATTAGCTTGGGCACAAAAATGTTCCTTAAATTTTTAAAAAATGGGACTGATAGGGAGTTTATATTAAAAGACCAGGAACACAGTGAGGGAAGAATACACATGAGGGAAGACGTCAACCAGTAGGACAGAATCACAGTCATGAAAGCTTAAACCTGAATGCTCACACTCACATCCACACAGCAAAAAAAAGTTTAGAGTAAGGATTTTAGTTGCCTGTCACTTCCTAGGCGAATGACTACTTGTTTTACAGAGAAGGATTTTCTTGCCTTCAAAAATGTTTTAGTGCCATGGAAAAAATGTAAACTGTGTTTGAATTTCCATAACCTCTACATTTGATGGCAGGGACCCAGAGCCTATGAACAGTTTTCTGTTTCAACACCTGTTATCAAATCGTAACATTTTAGTTAAACTGGCAAATAATCCTCTTCCACGATGAAAGTGTAAATGAACTCTGATTTAGAATCATTTTTCTAGTTTTTTTTTATACTGTGGACATTAATAGCTGCTCAGTCTTCTAACACAACCTAAACACATGGTTACCTTTATGAAGTATATAAAAGTAAACTGCATATATTCTATCTCTGCCCCTGGAACATAATTTTTTCAAGGACAAGATCTACCTTATCTTCTATAATTAACTAAGCATGTATTTATGCACCTTGGACAAAGATGGTCCTCAATAAATGTTTGCCAAATGATACACACATAGTTCAAAGATGAGTAAAGAGTTATTTGATTGATGTTCCATGGCTGACTTTTGGTTCAGAATCACTTGGTGACAGAGGCCTTTCAATCATTTACATTTGGAAGGACAAAGAATACCTTAAGCCAAAATCATTAAGCAAATTTCTGAATGTTGGGGGGAACCATTACTTAGAGATTTCTCAGTAAAATGGGGTTAGAATGCCTACCTGCCCAGATGAACATGATCATTAAATGTTTATAGCTCAGTGCCTGATTCTTTATGGGTTTTCCATAAAGAAAGATAATGTCTAATGAGAGTGTATGTTGTCCTTACCAAAAGGTATAAAAGTCACAAGCTAGGAAAAATGGCCACAAAAGAGTCCCCAAAGAGAAATGATTACATACCAAAAAAATAAAATTCCATTAAAGTTCAGGAATCTAAATTTTAACAATTCTAAACAATCTAAACAAAATTAAGAAAAGACAAGAGCCAACCACGCCACATGCTAGGAGATGTAGGTGGAAACAGAAAGACCAGTTAGGAGGCTTTCCAGTAATCCAGACCAGAGATTATGGTCATTTGGATCCCACCAATCACAGCAAATATGATGATAAGTGGGTGAATTCCACACATTCTGAGAGGTGGACCCAAGTGTACCTCCTGATGACTGGAATGGGCATGTAGGAGAAAGTAGGAAAGTGGGGTTTTTGACTTAATCAGACAGACAAAAAGACTAGAAGGGAAGCAGATTTGCAAAGTAAATCAGGAAATCAGTTAGAACATATTACATTTAAGAGTTAAGATGCCTACTAGAGATATCTATCCAAATAGAAATGTCCATTCACCATGCAAATGGACATACTTTACAAATTTATCTTTTTAATCATAGTAATCCTAAAGAGAAGCTAATTTTCAGGTGAATGAAAATTCAGAGAAATAAAACAACCTGTCCAAAGACCACACAGCCAGAATGTAGCAGATATTATATCGGCATACTAAATGTGCAAATATATTTCATATCTATTAATTATGCATTTCATGTAAGGCTTATTTATTGTGTGATGATTTCATGCATGTGTGTCTCACATATCTAAATAGACAGTAAGGGTCTCGAGAGCAGGAACCAGGTCTTATTCAATTCTATATCCCCAAAGATGGGTAATACAACACATTATCGATTGCAGATACTCTGTACCAACTGATTTAACTCTGAGTAACTACACATTGTAGAAAGACATACATGGAGGCCAGAAGAAAATATAATAAACACTTTTCTCTACCTCAACCCAGGCAGAATTCTCTCATCACCACCAAAATATGCACATATCTTAGAAGAGAAGGAGGAAATGTGACTGTATATATTGTGAAATCTCTTTCTTATCTCTCCTGAGGACTAGGGGTATATCAGTTCCCCACTATTATTTGTAAATAGTAACTTATTAAACTCTTTTCAAATCATCCAAGTTGAGAGTGTTAGGTGTTTCCTGCCAGGAGGGAGGGCTAGCATAGAGAGATCTGACTCACAGGAGTTGTTTGGTCTGAAGAAACCCTCAGAGAGGGAGTCGGGAGACACATGCCCTACTTTCCTGCTCCTCCCTTCACCCAAATTCTGCCAGTGTTCTCCATAAATCCAGCTGGAAGCCACGGGGCCAAGGAGCTGCTGACTGAGAAAGGCAGAGAGAGAAGCTGGTGGGCAACAGGGAGATACCCCTTCCTCTTTCTTTGACTCTTCCTTATGCGGAAGCAGAAAAGCATCCATTTCTGCACCACCACCAGCCCATTCACTTTCCTTCCCACTCCCCAGCTACACGGTGGGTGCTGAAGGCTACAACATAAACTGGGAATCAGGAAAGTAGGCCCTGATCTCCTCATTAGCTCTAAATTTAATCATCCCTCTAAAAAACACCTGAGCCTCAGTATCCCCATCGGTGGTTCTGTGAATTGGTCCTCCCGGGATCCATGATGGAGCTAGCTGCCTCAAACAGTTCTGAACACTTCAAATGTGGCCAGTGCAACTGGGAAACTAAGCTTTTAATCCTTTTAATTTTGAATTAATTTGAAGTATACAATCACCTGAAGCTAGTGGCTACCATATCAGACAGCACAGATATAGAACATTCCCATCGATGCAGAATGTGGGGAGCAGATCTTACCTCCTGGCCAGCTGACTACGCTTTTTAAGTCAGTGGCATTCTCCGTTCTTCTTCATCCTAGTCCCCCTAGCCCTTCACTTAAAAATATTGGGAGGAAACTCCTTTTTTTATTTTTTAACATTTGTGTTCCTATCAGCCAGCTTCCATTGAATATAGGTGTATAACTGAATTTCTGTAAACCTTTCTCCAGTTGCATTCCTCTCCCTCCTTTCCAAGAAGAAACCACCATCTTGACTTGGTGTTTATCACTTCCAGTCATGCTTTTAGCTTTTACTATATGTGTAGCCATAAACAAAGACAGAATTCTTGAGCCAAAGCCCGTAACATGCCCCTCAGATGACTGGACTCTTAAATGGGAGAGAGTTTACATCCTTATAAAACATGGATGTTTCCCCAAACCAGATGATTCCTGAGACATGTTTCCAAGTAGCCCGTGACACCAGGGGTTGTAAAGGCTGTCTCTGGAGGAAACAGCAAAGTTGTATTTACTTAAACTCATATACGAAGATCATTCTGAGGGAGAACAGAGGGGTGGAAAGGCATAGTTTCCAGCAAAGAACACCAAGACTGTCCTCACAAGCAAAATGAACCCAAATCACAGAGGAAGTTATCTAGTAACAGATCACAGTTGTCCACAGGCAAACTGGTAGAGTGGCTCTATCTTCTCTTCAGACACCTACACTCTCTAATAACTACCTTCCTCAAGCTTCCATCCTGCCCCTGTCCTCTCGTGGATTCAGTTTTAGCCATCTCAACGGCTTGGGGCCCCTCGGTAGTTTTCCCATCTCTGAAAAGCTCTAATAAACCCTGCACATATTCCATTGTGCTCCCCAGAAGCACCTAGATAAACATAATGCAAGTGTCCTATGAAGGAAGTTCTCCCAAGAGATGCCGCCAAAGGAGTGGGAAAAACAGGACAGCGACAAGGGAAAAGCCAGATTCCACAGAGGAATTCTAGAGAGAAAGTTTCTTCAGAGGCATCCTAATTCTGTCTGACGCTGGTGGTTGACCTTTCAAGGTCGCATCCTTAGCCAGCATGGGCTGAGTGCCGCTGAGAGTAGGGTGGAAAAGGACTTAATGGCCCAGCTCTCTACATATCCAAGGGGGCAAAGTGGCCCCTATAGGGTCAGGTTTGAACCACTGGAAGAAAAGACATCAAAACCAGAGGAGAGAAGCTCAGAAAGTTTAGAAGTGACCCATGGAGGTCGTGGCAGAGCCCCGGCAATGTCCACCACACAGCACTCATTGGAGATGATGGATGGCTGCATTTTAGTGGTGATCAAACCCTTGAGCTAATGGGATGACTTTAGAATTTCAGAACTCAGCATTTTGAGTTGAAAAATCCATTAATATCTGTACTTCCCAAAAGCCCTCCCTCCAAATCAGACTGAAACTAGACTTTAAGCAGCCTCTAAGTCCAGCCTTAACTGACAATTCATCACTAATAACGATAATTGCTGCAGAGTTTTGATAGGTGCCCTTAATCCAGTTAAGAAGTTTCACTACTACTCATAAGTTACTTAGGAGTATTTCCTAATTAACACAGGTTCAGTCTTATCAAATGTTTTTAAAATTTTATATATTGGAATGATCATAGTTTCTTTCCTTTAAAATGTTGTATTTTATTATAATAGATAGATTTTGTTGAAGTTGAAACCTCCTTGTAGTCATTAGATAAAATCTTCTTCATCATGATAATTTTTTATATACACTACTAAATTTAATTCACCAAATATTATTTATTATTTTTGAAACTATATGCTCAATAAGATCAGTCTATATTTTCCTTGTATTGTTCTTGACTCATTTCATAATATAAGTAAAATTGTTTCTTAAATAAGTTGGGGTTTTTCTTCTTTTTCTGTTTCCAGGAAAATTTCTTGCAATTATTGCTTTTCTTGACATTTTGGTAAATATAACCTGAAAACTCTATGGGTCTAACAAATTTGGGGATCTAAAAATTTTAATATCAATTCAATATGTTTAATACTTACATATTTATTTAAGCTTTTTATTTCTTCTTTAATAATTTAGGAAAATTGTAGTTTCCTAAGAAATTGTCCATTTAGTTTACATTTTCAAATTTATTATCATAGTCATTCTATATTATCTTATGATTACTTCAATCTTTATAATTATCTTTATTTTCATTATTAATATTACTTGTTTAATATTTTTTATCTTTCATATTTGTTTTGTTTATTATTATTCTTATCTTTTGATAGTCTTTCAATGAATCAATTTGGTTTTATTTCATAAATATTTCCTTGTCTTTCTGTGAGCACAACTATATATTTGTAATATTTGTAATATTTTATCTAACTTTTCTAAGTGGTTGTACCAAAAAGTTTGTTAAGTTTTGCTTTTGGTTTTTATTTTTATTTGCCATACTTACAGAAGCAGGATTTAATAGGAAGAGAAGGGAAGGGAAGGGAAGGGAAGAGAAGACATTCTGAATGATATATTGTGTATATTCCTCTGGGTTCTCTTTTCTATGGGTATTTTAAAAATTCCAGTGTCAGCCTATACTGAGGGGGATGTATCTGAGACTAGGGAGGCTCCCCATCCCATGTGTCAAGTTTTCCATTTTGCTGATACAGAGAACAAGACCCACACTGGACTGGGGAAAATGATTATATTATAAAATAAGAGCAACTAGACTGCAGGGAAAGTATTCTGATATAGCATATGTTGGGAACAATCTCCTGTACCTTCTAACCTAATTAGTTCATATTTAAGGCTTTCAGAACAAGAACGCTCTCATGAGGCTTCTGCTGTATTTTTCTTTTCATCTGTGTTAATTACTATACCTAAAAGCACATAATCAACCTCTTGGGTTGCAAAGAAAAACAAGGGTGTGAGTGGTTAATTGCAAAAGTAAGTGGCCCACTGCTCATGCAATCAGAGACCTCCAGCATATTAAATTTGGTGCCCAGTTATAGCTTAAATATTACAAGTGGTAGAGGCTGTCCTCTTAAAACTGACTCCACAACCCTTTGGAATTTTCTTTTAAGAACACAAGAAACCAGAAGACAAGAATCACTGTTATTGGCCCACTTAACAATTTCATTCCCTCCACTTGCCAAGTTACAATATCTCTGTGTTTGGATTCAGAACCCGCTTTGGTGGTGGCAAGACAACTGTCTTTGGCAATGATTTATGATTCCTTGGATTACACAAAGAAAAATGAACCCAAATATAGCCTTGCAAGACTGGCCTATATGAAAAGAGGAAGGCCTCAAGAAGACAGGGAAAGAAACGTAAGAATGGAATGAATAAAATTAGGGAGACTGCAAAGGCCAACGTTGGTGCTGTCCAAAAGTGAGCTGGAGATTGGACAAGAGAAGGAGTAAAGATTCTTCAGTGAATTTACCTGTGGTGATTGTGCAGATTTTTCAAGAGAAAAATTAATAAACTAAGAACTTTTTAAAATGAAAATGAATTGGTAATAAAGTTTGTATCTAGTTGTAATATTTTAATGTTATAATACAATTCAACCACTTTCAAGAAAATAAAAGCTGTTTTCAGGGCCATTTGCTAAATTTCTCACACCAAATCTAAAATGGAGAACAGTAGTTAGCTGTAAACACTGAGCTAATGGTGTTCTTTCTACTCGAGATCTAATGAGGTTCAAGCCCTCACAATGGGAAACTATTTAACAATATTTGTTTAGAGGATGAGCCTGGTTCTCTGACCCATATGGTGATGTGCAGCAATGTTGTACAGTAGATATCTTCCAGATGGACATTAAAGCCCCAGCCCCATTCATTCTAGCAGAGCTGACAAATAGAGGGCAAGGTGTGTTTATTTTTTAAACTGAGCCCAATAGTACTTAGGTTAGCTAAATCAGTTTTGACGTCCTATGAAAGACACTTGAGGAGATTCCTTTAGGAAATGATTTTTAAAAGTCGACATACCATGACAATGTTTAATTGGATTCTAAAAATTAGTGCAATTAGCAAGGATTTGTGATCAGAAATTTGCACATAAGTTTGGGCTCTCCTATATGACTTTGTGAAAAGATCAAATTTCATGAAGCCTCAGTTTCTCCATCTGCAAAATAAGGAGAGAAATCCATAGCTTTACATCTGTGAAAGGACAAACTTTGTAAATGCTAAAGTCCTAGAAAGAACAAGTTGTTATTTTTGTTATTTAGGAGGATTATTTGACACTGAAAGAAAATCATGGATTGTTATTTGACCATGTCTCAGCTAGATCTATGATACTGTATTTATGATGAACTTTTGGCCTATGACTTGCCTTGACTCTTTGGTTAACACTCTCAGCAGCCGCATGTGAAGGGTCCTCTTTTGCATGGTATGTGGGTGTGTTTTCCTCATATTTTCTGCAGATGTTTTCACTGAGCGTCAAAGTCAGTCCTGTGGAGCCGGCCATGTGCGAATAAGCTGTCGTTTTGTATGACCCAACATCTCCTAACCCAGCCTCCTTTTATTTTTCTACCCAACTTCACTGTTCAGGCAAAGTTCAGAGTTTTCATTTAGAGTGGAGTGTCTTGCCTCAGGGCAAAATGTATTAAACAGCCCAGGAAGGAACCCACTCATCAATCCTGTCCTATTGTAGAGCCAATCTTTTCTTTGAGCTGAAAGGCATCTTTGATTTCATATTGTCTCCAGCAGTTTCATGAGATCAAATTTATCAAACATATCCCAAATGATTAGGAATGACAGCTCAAGTGTTACTTTTAAGAATCAATGTCCAAAATTACTTCATATTAAGATAAAAATGCAATTTATTTATTCAATCTATGTCCTTTTGAACTTTACTACCGTACACATAAAGCCTTTAAGACGAGTATTAGAAATAAAAGTCCCTTAATAAACTAAGTAAGGGGTTAAGGAACTACTGTCTTTTTAGGGATATTTTTAAACTGGCCACATGAAGAAGTTAACTCTAAAGGGATGAGTCTTTAATACTTCAGGCTCAGGTATCACAAGAAGGATTGTCCTGTTGTCTCTGGAATCATACCAAATAGGACAAAGAGTTTCTATTTACTGAGCCACCGGGAACTAGGTCCAACACAGGTCTACCAGAACACCAAATTTTTCCTCTCTAGCAAACAGCGCTAGTGAAAATGCATGTCATATGTTGAGACAGCCTTTGGAATATCACAGGATATGGTGCAAAAATAAGATAAAGAATTCATTTTCATATCATCATCTCTATTCTACTTTTAGCCTGTAAATGTTAGCTTGTAAACATCCTAGTGTGATAAAATGCTGTTTCTGTACTTTTTAGAAAATAACCTATTAAATCAATAATTCTGTCCCAGGTCTCTGAAAAAATTAATGCTTTGATAAACTCGAAAGTGTTTATGGCTGTTAATCCTGTAGCTTTGTTTGCCCTTTGATATTTCTGTAGTGATTCTCTTTCTACTTATGGGGAAATTACCCATTTTATTATACCTGCTGTCATATGACCAATTTATAGAATCAGTTTCTAACCAAATATATCACATTTTAGTTACCACCTTCAAATCTCACCTATGTTCAACATAATAGGATGGTACATAAGGAGACAATAACACTTTTTTTGTTCTTCCCATGTAAAAGTAAAAAGATGTTTACCTTATTGCTTTATGTGACAGACTGACTAATGTTAATGCTTGGTAAGTTTCAAGGAAGATAGAAGCCAAACAAAATATACCATGTTTCCAACCACCCAACACTCTCAGTAAGCACTGATCTGAAATAAGACATTGATCATATGGAATACAGAAAATGCAGGGAAGAACAGGTGGTTTCTTTTCTCAGGGAGGTACCAGTTCTGAGGGTATGTGTTTAAGCTGAAGCTCAACACACACCTGCACCAGTGAGCAATACAGTTCTACATCTCTGGGAAGAGGAACATGTTTTGAGAAGCTGTGAGTGGAGCCATCTAGCAGGGTCAGATGAAAACCTACTTGTTACCTAGGAAAGTCCATGCAGAGGGCTGCAAGGGATGTCCAGAGACCCAACTCAGAGCACTTGGGAAAAACTTGAGAGAAGACTGGAGTTCCTAGACTGTGACCTAGGGTTTTTAGAGGAAATGACAAAAACATATCCAATTACCAGCAGCACTATTCATGTTGTCCAGAGGGAATGGGAGAACTGGATAATGGGGGAGCCAGTTGGGGTTGGGTTTAAGAATGGGTAGATGAAACAGAGGCCTGTCTTAAAATGTCTTAAAAATTCTCTTTGAATTCTGTCTCACTTTCTCCCAAATCCCTTCTTTCTAAGAGCTACTCCAATTACCTTTCTTCCAAACCTCCTTCAGTTCCCTCTTTATTGTTTGTCTTTCTCTGTCCACTTTCTCTACTCTTCTTCCTCAAAAGCAAAGAGGTTTAGATTCATCCTGATGCATCTCCTCCATTTCTTAACAAGAAAACAGAGCTTAACTCACTTTATTCTCTTAACTTACTCCATTTACATTCTTGCAAAACAAATGCTTATGTGACCTTGAACTTTTTCAGCAAAATTAAATATCAACTAATTTTAAAACCTGCTATTTCTCAATTAGGCTTTGAGGAAATTTAATTTATTCTGCCCTGGTACACCTTTTTAAGAACCTTTCTTTCATTTATTCATTCATTCACTTGTTCTCTCAAAAATTTATTTGATGAATATTAATGAAGTTGTTATTTGTAGAGGAACTGTGTTAGATGTTGAAAAAAATATGATCTAGACACAATCTCCATCTTCTAAAGGTCATGGTCCTTTGGGGAAGACAGACATGTAAACAAATTCTAGCTGAATGTGATGTAAACATATACAGAATCACATGGAAGCTTAGAAGAAAAAACAATGGTTTGCCTGAACAAACAGGGGAGGTTTCAAAGAAAAGAATATATTTGAGATGGTTATTGGAGGATAAGTAGAAATTCATCAGGCATACAAAGGAAGAAATAAAAATAATGTCAAGTTACAATGATCAAGCTTGTATGTACCAGGAAATGTGCTGAGCCCTTTCTGTGGATCATCTTATTAAATCCTCACAATAGCCCCAATGAGGTAGACGTTTTTATTATCTTCATCTACCAGATGACAGAACAGGCTCAGAAAGGTGAGTAACTTGCCCAAAGGGGATGTCAGACAGGGAGAAACATGCATCCAAGGCACTGTGTGTGGAAAAGCAGGAAGAATTAGGGAACAATCAGGAGTTTAGTGTACTTCGGATGTGATAAGGGAGAAATCCTTTGGGAAAAGGGCAAGAAAATAAGACAAGAATTATATCTGGAAAAGCCTTATCTAGGGTATGAAATAAATTCGTTAGACAGCATAGAATGCTTGAAGAATTTCCCTTTTCTCCCCCATAATATTTACAGCACAGAGACGAGATGGATGTCCCCACTTCCAGGCTCTTTTCCTGCTCCTCTTTGCTCAGCTAACTGATTGCCAACATTGTAGAACGCAAGGTCTGAAGCAAGGTGCCCTCCCTCTCTGAGGTAGATGGGCTTGACTTAAGCTATAGCAGTGATTACTTGGGTAACTCAAGGTTTTCCATGGTTGAAATAGCACAGAATTCCGACAGTTAGGAGTCACAAGGATGCCTTCAGCCAGAGGAAAAGTTTCCCACTCTCTACATCCCGTTCAAATTTTGTGGAACTGGGATTATGGTGTATTGCTGGTTTAAAAGAACGCCGTCACTTAAAGTCATTGGGACATTTCCAAGAGAAGACAACCACCCAATATCCATTCTTCCCTGCCCCCCAACATGGTAGACTCTTCAGTGCAGTCAGCCAAGTGCTGAGCAAAAGGGGCACCTCATCTTCCTAGTGTTCTTTGGGCTTTGACTTACAAAAGGCTTTCAGTCAGCTCTTGCCCCAAGTCACATATTGAGATGCTCAAGTCCTTCAACACAAGAAGAAGTTTAGGTATGCCAAGCAAATACCATGGACTCTTAAATGTCTACAATAATAAAAAAAAACAATTTTCAGTTAATTAAAATGAGCCTTCTGAAGGCTCTCTTTCAAACCAGCGATGGAACTGATGCTCATGCCTCCTTTGATCTGGGAAGTATGAGGAGGAGAAGGTTGAGGTTAAAACAAGGTGAATAAATACAAGGAAACAACGGTAATGACAGGTAGAAGGTGCAGTGTGACAGGGGAGTTGCAGTGTACTCTGAGAATTCAAAGGAGAGAGCACTTCTCTTTGCTGAACATTTTTTTCCAGAACACAGTGATAAGTAGAAAACCGAGTGCTATTTAGATTTTACTTCTGCTTTTTCTCTACAAATGGAAGGTGTAAAGGTGAAGCAAAGTAAATGAATAATCCACAAATTGAAAAGTGTAGAACTGACTACATTCCTGCTTCCCAGTGTATATGGACAAATAAATGTGTTGTCCAATATTCACAGCACATAGCTCTGTATCTATGAACAATCGTATTTTACCAGCTCTCATCTCATCAGCTAAAGTAGAGCCCAGCCCAGAGCCATAGCATTTCTGGGAATCCCCATGGTTTTGCTAATGTACATATTTCTAAAACCCTGTCAGTCACTTTATGCCGGTCACTTTTTTCATCTTCTGCTCTGCTTCCTCCCCTCGAGTCCTTCTCCAAATCAGACCACTAGTAAGCAGAAGAGCCAAGCCAAGACTCAAATTCAATTTTGTCTGACTCTGTATCTAATACTCTTAACCAGATTGGATTCTCATTAACTACTCCCAAGAAAGAATGAATCTTGGCCAAATTAGTGTTTTTCTAACAGTAATGATCCAGAAGACATTGACTGTGTTCTTAGGAGTTTTTAGGCCTTAACTTTAATATTCTACTGTTCAACTAGGGAAAGGAAGTGGAAGGCCAGTTTGTAGCCAAATCACCATTTCATCCACTCACCCATGTATTTCATTTGTTTATTATTCATTTAATTCGTTTCATTAATTCTTTCTTATTTTTCTTTTATCTAATATATTTATTGTACATCTATGAACCAGACAATGATAGCTGATAATATCATGGGAAATGAGAAAGCCTAGCCCCCCATATTTTTGGAACCTACAATAGGACAGAAATCAATGTTTTCCAGAAAGCTTCCTTTCCCTAATCCATCCTGCAGATCCACCAACTTGCATTGCCCCTCAGCTCCAAAATCATCAGCGATTTTACAAAGACAGTATAATTCTCCTTATCTTTCAAGGCCCCAGGTATGATCTTAATCTAACTAGCTATCTCTAAGGCTAGTACTGAAGGAATCATGACACTTCACATATGATGCAGTAGAAAGCCCAGTAGACAAGCAGAGAAAAGTAGATTTGAATCTCATCTCTGCCACTATTAACTCTGGAAACTTAAGTTAATTTCTTTGAGCCCCAGTTACCTCATGTATTAAATTGGGAGAGGAAATAGATTTGGATTCAACAATTTTAAGAATTATTCTCTGAACAGATAATATGAATCTGAATTCCACTAGGCATTTACTCTATTCCAGTATGTATTTTATTTAAACCTCACTTTAATCATGAGCAAACTTTGCACAGATTTTTATTTGAACACAGGCCTTCACTTAGACCTAACCAGATGACCACAAAGAACCCTTTCAACAAAAAAAATTCAATTCCTGCTACCTTTGTGGTTTTATTTTTACTTCTCAGCTACTCATAGTCAACTCTTTAGCCAAAGGAGACTTCTCACTGTTTACCAAACATGCATTCCTTTGCTTATGGTGCCCCTTTTTCCTCTCCTTTAAAAAAACAAAAAAAGTCTCTATGTTATTGAACAAGATAACCTTGTTTTTTATCCCTTAGTACAGATAAGCATCTTCTCACATCTTTATTCACAGGATTTAAGAGATCTCATATTTAAGCACAACACAGGTAACGTGTGAATGAACATTAACTAATGAATAGCAAAATGCCTCAGGTGTTTCATATCAAGCAATGTGTTCAAAGTCCCATTATGGGCAAACATAACAGGAGTCCAAGGGTCAGTAATAGGGTTGAATAGTAATCAGGGGATTTCTCAGATCAACCTATCAAGGACAAACACATTCCAGGGATAAAAAATGTCAGAGGATTTACACCTGTCCTCACCTCTGGCATCAGAAATCAGGACATCAAGGATATAAAAATTCTGAGTCATGCAAAATGGTTGGGACATTGTCAAGGGGATTTCTCAGTTGACCCCAAACACATATGCTGAGACCTAACCATTCTTTTAACAAATAATGACAGGCAATAAGCCAAGAATCTTAAATTGGCCAAGAAGAGCTCGATTCCATTGCATCCCATCCCTGTTCTAGTGGGACTCACACCTGAAAATGTCAAATTCCTAAGTGTATTGTGGAAGAATAAGAAAGAGGTAGAAAAGAAGAGTTCTACCATGTTACCTTTTATGGCTGCTATTTCCTTTCACTGGGACTGTGTGAAAGCCTGCCTATAACAAACGCAGCGTCTGAGTGAATCCACTCAGGTCGGAAACCAGGAACCAGAGATGGTGTTAAGGGCTCTAAGGCTCCGAGCCTCTTCCTTCCACACTGAAACAGGAAGCCTAGAGATCTGCTATTTTGTCACAATCCATTTCAAACACCCACTGCTCCATAAAGTGTGGCTCTTTTTAAACCTTAAACAGCTCTGATCATCTTATCATTCCTTTCTTTAAATATTGCTCATTCCTCTGACATAGTATGCCTGTCTTTAATCCTAAAGCTCTTGCTACTTTCATGCCTGGATATTCAGGGGCCTAGTGACAGCCAGACCTTTTGCCTCCTGTGTCCCTCAAGACGCTCGCTTCCCCTGTCTTGAATCCATACATGCCCTGGCATGATCTTGCAGGATACATGTCCACCTAAAAAACCAAGTCACCTTGAAACTTACCCAGGAGTTCTTCAAATATTTTCCACACTCGAACCTGTGGGATGCTCACACAAATTCAGAGTGAGTCTCACCAGTTTCCTCCTTGCTTGTAAACACAGAATAGGATTCAAAATAAACAGGTTAGCAGTCCTCCTCAGGCCCGGTGTTCACAATTTGAAGCTAGAACCTCACCAGTGTTTCACAGGACGCACGTAACTCGGTTGCCTCGTCTCTTAAATGCAGCTGCTATTGCTCTGCTCATCAATCCCTAAAAGGCCCACAGAGAATCTCTTTTCTCTGTAATTGGATATTTGTCTCAACTTTGTGCCCATCCGCCAGACCATGCAAGAGACCAAGGTGTGAACTCCCTGGCACCCATGTGGATCAGTTGAAGTCCCACCAACACACGTAGTCCTCTCCATAAAAATAATCTCTTGTCTGTGATCAGAATCTCCCAACCCTGTCATTCGCCAAGGGCAAAATATTGTCTGTCTGCCTTAAAGACTCCCATTCAGATCACAGGAGCTAAATGCCAACTACATTACTCTAGAAACTCACTTGGACTAATGTAAACCTTAAATCACCCAAATCAAAAGACCCTGTCCCCACCCTAAATCTGTGGCCCAAAACCATACATTTTGGCCCACCAAAAGCCTTGCCACATTTTAGCCTTGGTCGGTATCACTGACCAGTGCAAAACAAAATTGGAGGGTTTTTAAATTACTACCTGAAAACCGTAACCTCCCTCCTCCCGTTTGCCACTTGGCAGCAGAAGGGCCATGCAGGACAGGGACACCCAGGGCAAATGCTGCATGCAGGGAGACAGGCTTCTAGGAAGGAGGGCAGAATCAAGACAGATATTCTTCCCAATTTATGAATCAATGAGTCCCCCACATGCACTGGTGGGTAGTGAGTGAGTTAAAAGGTAGAGAGGAGCTAGCAGATATACTTGGACATGGAAGAAAATGTCGGGGCAAACCATTGCCCCCCTCACAGTGCCTTATTTATTCCCTAGCAGCACCTAGCCAAATTTTCTCAGTTAACGGATGCTGGTTATATGTGTCGCTATTGGCATGAAACTGAATTAGAAAAAAACCTGGATGTTTTTCCTGTTCTGTTTTACTGTCACCCTAACAGAAACCCTTTGCAAATGCAAAAGGAGCAAAGCCTCCCGAAATGTACATTAATTCCTAAATCCCCCTAGTATACAAGGTTAGTTAAGGGATGAGATATTTTATTGACTCTAAGAGGTTTAATTAGAGAGTCCTTTAAAATTAAGTTCACAATCAGTCATTTCTCACTCTCTGGCTCAAGACATGTTTTCAACCAGCTGCTTTAACCCGTTTTCCCCATGTGGACTAGTAGGAAATACCAAAAGAGCCTTTCGTCCTGGAAACATCGCTGTACTGATTTTCCAGGTGGCTGTCCCAAGGCTTAGCCAAGACCAGGCTTCCCTCATATCTGCATAATTGCACAATATTGAACTGGAAAGGATGACACAAATCATCTACAATAGTGATCTCATTACCCAGTTTTAAAAAGCGAAGTCTAGCTAAAACAGGTTCCTGCCACATCTGCAGTGGCCGAGCCCAGGCTACAACCCAGGCCATGGCGACCCTGTGAACAGGCATCTCTTGGCTGTGATGTCCTCTTCACAGTTCTGGGACCAAGGGCCACCATTTTGGTTGCTCTGTTCTAGTGGCTTCAATGTCATACACTAGGAAAAATAGGAACATGAGCTAAAACAATCATGATTCCACCAAAATTGCCTTACATGTTTCTCTTACGGCCAGGGATGGGGAGGTGCAGACATTCTTTGTCTAAAGCTGCCTGACCCCTGTTTGATTGAAAGCAACATCTGGTCTCCAGGCTTCCAGCGGTGTTTCTCCTATTGAGAGGTAGCCAATTGCAGACAGATGTGACATTTCCTCAACACGTTGTGTTGATATCACTGACATCTACCTTATTTGAACAATGGGCAGCCAGGCTTCTCAACACCTTTAAACCCAAAGCAACTCCAACCCAAGATGGCGGAGGAGCTATACTGTGCCTAGACTTTCCACAGAGAGATGCAGAGCGTGTCCAGATCCCATTTTTTTCCTGCCCTATATCCTGTCACTTAAGCCTCAAACCATTCCCTTTCATACAATAAATGTGAATTGCAGAGCTTAAGTCGTGAATAGTTATATGGCCTATGGAAAAAAAAATGAATACATCTTAAATTTCAGCCACCCAAAAAGCCCCCAGCTTTTCACAGCTGTCATGTGGTGACTTAATTCTTACCCCAGGACCCCAGCCTCTCCTTATTTCATTCTCTCCTCCCTAATTCTCTGTACCCTTACTAACCTATACTTCATGAGGTACACAGATATTACTACTTCCAACAAAAGCACAATTAGTTAGAAATAGAGACAAGATTTGAACCTAGATACGTGCTGGAACCCGTGCCAGGAATCACTGTGCTAGTCTCCCTCAAGGCACAAACTGTAAGTCCTCAGATCATATGATTAAGTCCAGTAGTTTAATTAATTGAAAAATTTAGCTAAAGCAGGAAGTCATTAAAAAGAGAAATATATACCTACATTTATTCTATGCATTTATTTTAAGTTAAAACGTTATTTTTTTTTTAGCAATTCATTGTTTTCAAGTCTTTTAAAACCATTCACTGGCTTTATTGTGGTAATCATTTTGCAATATGTACAAGTATTGAATCATTACACTGCGCACCTGAAACTAATATAATATTATGTCAAGTAAACCTCAATAAAAAAAAGAAAAGAAATAGAACTTGAGTTAGTTCAATTATGTAACGTTCTAAAGCAATTGATTAAATCATGTCAATACTCACTATCATTCAGCCATTTTCTGATTTTTGCAGAAGTTGAAAATCCTCAGAAGTTTTTACAGAATATAATAAAAATTTATAATAAATGTTTTGCTGAAGATATTTTAGTGGAAATTTTTTGACTACAGAGACATTTGCAAACTTTTAAAGCTGATCCTGAGGGAACAATAAAAAGAGCAGTATTAAAATTTTTGTAATTTTTTTGTAAAATGGAATTATTTAGGAATTTGTGATACATACATTTTATGTTTAAACTTTTTCCCTATTTTATATACTTGTTGCTTCATGGGAAAGAAATGCTTCAAATTTCAAATTAATAAAATATGTTCTTCAGTATAAACAAAATTTAAACTTAGTTTTCCAAAACCAAGTCACTTTTGATGGGCGTTCATATTTGGTTGGTCCACATAATTATATAGCAAGTTTTAATGGACATAAATAGATTTTTTGAAGGAAATGCAACTGGCTCTTGGAAAACACAGATATAAACTTTGAACTTTCAGCAGACCACTTAAGTATCATTAAGTCTGTTTGCAAGAAGGAATGAAAAACATCAGCTAGGCCAGTAAGTTGAGTAACTGGGTAGATCATTAGCTCCAGCTATAGCTATGGCTAATATACTATTATCCTACTAGATATGCTATTATGTGGCACATCTAAGTGGCACATAATATCTAAGCTCTAATTCGAAATGAAAATTAATAAAACAAGTGCTCATATAAGTACCCTAACTATTGGTTTAGATAGAAAATATTACCTTAATTCACCAAAGAAGTAGCTCTAAGAAATAACATAAGAGGCTTAGGAATTGGTTAGTTACAAAAGAAGAGAAGAGGAGGCAAAGGTAATTCTGAGTTTTCATGTCTGGATGCCTAAGGAAATGAACTACAATGAGGCTGAACTACAACACTGGATGGAGCTGCAACAGAATTGTCAGACTACATAATGAGTGTCATTAATTTGAAGCTTGCAGAACATCTAAGAGTAAATATTTATTAAGGGCATTGAGATTGAGTGTTGAATCTTGAGACCAAAGTTAAGGTTGCTGAGGCTATAAATTTGGGTAAGTTCTCCAGGGAAAAGGGAAAAGAAAAGGGAGAATAGGTATTTGGAAGAACAGTAGAATCATTAAAAAGTGTCAACGAGTATAAATCAGGGGTGCAGAAGAACACAGTGGAGGGTGGCCCACAACTTAATCTCCATGGCAGCTGGCACTCTTTCAAGAGCTTAAAGTATAAAATGAAGCCACTTTCTTTTGACAGTTCTAATACCAGTAACTCTAGAAATATCTCTGTTCCTTCTTCTCTGGAATCTTCCTTCCGTGATAACTCCAAGTCAGTATTAAAAAAAGACAAGTGCCAAACAGGACCATGATAATAATCTAAGGTAGCTCCACAGGCTGATGACTTACAGGTAGTTTTACACTGTGTCAGTGAAACCTACTAACTCAGCATGCTGGTCCATCCCTCTCTAGAAAACGAGATGAGCTTATATAGTCCAAGGATGACTGTCACAGCCCTGCAGTAGTGTTCACTTCACTCAGGGGCAAAAAAAATTCTCCCTTCCCTGTCAAGTTACACTCCACTTTCAAAGTCCCATTCTTTCTCTGGGCCCAGTGTTTCCACTGTTACTATTTTAATCACATGTTCACACATACACACCACACTCTGAGCCATGCTATGGACCTAAAATACTCCTAACTTTCTCATCCCATCTCTAGAGCAAAGCAAGTCCCATGCATCTCAACCCCCAAGTAGGCTTCCATTTCTGTCTCAGAATGAGTGATTTTCTTTCAGGCAAAACACCGAATCTCAGTTTTGCCACTTCCAGCTGTCTATGCTTTTGGCTAGAGAAAAATAGATCCAATTCCTTAGTGGGGAGATATTGAACATGTTACCCTTCCCATTAAAACATTATCGTGGTTTAGTTGCATGCATCAGAATTTTGAATAGACAAGAAAAAGCAATGAAGCAAATTCACATTTAACAGTAGAATTGTACACTATTTTTCCCATTGAGATTTTCCCAGCAGACCTCATAGCCATCTACTTAAATAGTCCGTTTAATCCAGTCCCTCTTATTCCATTTTTGCACCTCTACTAAGTGAGAAACCTAGCACTGAAGAAAAACGTGATTCACGTTCCCCTGAGACTGGAGTTCTAGCAAGATTCAATGACCGTCCCTAAATCTACTGACAGTCAAGCAATGCCCCTAAGGTATATGCTCAGGGGTCACACATACTGGTATCACTGTTGACTCAGACATCATATTTCCAGATTTCAAATTTTAGCAGCTTTTCTCCTTAGTTGTGTTACTTTTCTTGCTAGATAGTAACTTGAAGGAAAGTAATTACAACTCTTATTTTAAAGTAATAATGTTCACTCCCTTTGGAAAATTAGAAAGTGATTAAAAATAAGTTAAAATCATCCACAATCTCGCTCCTCCTTGAAGTGGTTGCCACTAACCTACAGTTACATTTACTTACTTTTCCCTTCTACTTTATCTATTTAGCCATTTTTGTTCAGACTTCTGATATTGCTGTATAATCTGAATTCTTGATGTATATTTTATTGGAAACATTTCTCAACCTTTTAAAAAGTATCCAAACCACTTTCGGTGGTTGCATGATATTTCTTCCCTATTGTAAGAATACCCAGGTTATTTCAGTTTCTTATATTACCTCTAAATTACCAACTTGAAGATAAATGTTCATTCAGACTCAGCAGCTTCCCATCTTAGACTAGTTCCTTGACCTACATGTAAGTCATCTGCTCCTTTATCTATAAAATGGTAATAATAATAAGCCTTCATTTTTAGGGTGGCTTAGAGTACTAGGGAGTTCACATTTGCAAGGTTCTCAGAATAGTACCTGGAATCTATTAGGTACCATAAAGTTTTGATGAAGAACTGAGTAAATGTGCAGCTCTTACTATTTCACAGGTCAACCAAACACTAATGCAATGAAAACTTTGCTCTCATCTGTATGCTGGAGGTTAGGAGGAAGAAAAGAGGTCAAACTATAAAAAGCTCATGTCATTTTCATACATTTAGTCAAGTATTTGGTGATTCTAGACAGGACACACAGAACCCAAACATAAAATATATGCATAAATTGATCTCTCCAGAAAGAAATGTACAAAGCAATAGCTAAATAAGTGTCTATAAATGAGTGATTAGTGTCTATAATGAGAAGATGAAGTTTTACCCATTAGATTACTACAGAAAAACCCTCGTATATTCTTAAAACACAATATTTTCACCAAGTATTTCATAAACATTTATAGTTATTGCATTTATGTTTTAATATATGTTAAATATCTTCATTGACAAAATATATATATTTTAAAATAGGCAAAAATAAAAACATCCAAAAATCTAATCAGGAGTGAATGCAAATGTCATTTTGATGACTATTTTTTCAGTGCATATTCAGACTGCTTTCCCATTTGGGCCAAATAAATACTGTTTCTATTCAATGCTACACATATTATTTTGTAACCAACATTTGTACATAACATGATGTAAGTATCTTTCCATATGGATAACCATACAGCTATATTATTTTATAGAATTTCACTTTATGAGTACACCATAACTGACTTAAATGAACCCCTGTTATTGCAGTTATAAACTTCACACGATTATAAACAAGATTGTAATAAACATCTTGAGATAAGTATCTCTGTATACTTGTCCAATTCTCTCCCTTAAGCTAAATTCCTCAAAACAGAATAGCTGATTCAATCATATATATTTTCCAAGACTTTTGCCAAATTGCCGCCAAGAGTATAAACTTCCACCAGCAGAATGAGTCTCAACATTGTCAACACAGAGAAGCTTCATTCTTGCAATTTCACCATAGTGATAAATAAAATTTAGTATAAGTATATTCACATCTCTTTGATTACTAATAAAGTTTAAACTTTTTAAAAAATGTTATATAGAGAGCATATGAATAAGGGGCTGAAAACTAAAGATACTCATAATGTAGTTTTTCTTAAAGTTACCTGGATCCTGATCTGATGAAAACCAAGGATTTTGATGAAAACTGTCGGGGGGTGGCGGGGAAGCTCACATACTCACAAAATTTTGCGTGCAATTTCATTGTGTCTCCTATAGTCTACCTATGAGCTTAATGATGAGCACAAAGGTGTCTGCCCTAAATCAGTGCTCCGTGAGCAACCGCAGGTTCTCCGTGTGGCTACCCTGCCTCACTGGAACATGGCCAGTGAGTTGCTGTTTTCCAGTAGCAGGGCACAGAATCAGAACTAATTCCTACAGCAACTTCTCAAGCCGTGCTATATTTAAACAAAGTCTCACCATGACAAAGGTAAGCAAACGGGAAAGCTCCAGCCTCAGTAATGGATGATTTGGATAGATGAGCCATTTTTCTTCAAGGCTTCTGCAGCTGCGAGGCCTAGGAGGGGAGACGGGACACCGGCAAAGGAGTGTGGAGTTGAGTCATTAATCCTCAGATAAGTCACATACAGCTCCAAGAGCTATTAGGCCTTACGGATTTTATAAAGCTCATGGGGGGGAAAATGAGTATAGGCAGTCTCCTTGGAGAAAATTTGCTGTGAAATAGCCACTCTCAAGGAAATACATTAGGGGATAATTATTAAGTTTTCTTAGAGATTTTTCATTTGACAATAGGTTTTATTGTAGGTCTCCTGTAAACAGCACCTAAGAGCATTTAAAAATAATTCCATTTTAAAAAATGTGATTTACCACCCACTTATTGTGTAAAACATCTTGTTCTCCTGAGACTAAAGATGTTCTATGCCAATAAACTATTTTAATGCATCATCTGTGGCTCCTTGGGAGGCCACAGTGCTTGACAGATAGTGGGAGTAATCCACTGTGTTATTACAGAGGCTGTCCTCAGAAGGATAATCAATAGATCGGTGTCAACCTTAGGAACAGAGGGGGAGCATCACTAGTGGATTTTTTCTTGACTTTCACTTGAAAATATCGCTATTCCGTGTTTCTGCCAGTGAGCTGCATGAGGGAATAGTTAGTAGAACATTAAGCTTTGCAGGTGACACAAATCTGGAGTGGCTGGCATTTTGCACTGGAAGATTAAATGCCCTTGCATATTTGCAGATTGTTCAGAAATAAAGAGAATTGAACATGAAAAGGATAAGTGAAGGAGAGTTTCACTGGAGAGAAATAACATGAGCCACCAACTGAAGACGCGCAAAGGAGAGGGGAACTCCTTGTCTTGAAAAAGGACAGCAACCGAAAAGCACAAAGAATCACATCTGAAGATACAATGACCTTGGACCAATAATTGTGCTTTCATTTTTTAGGAATTCACTTATTAACTCAATAATATTAATCAAGAACCTACTCTGGGCCAGTCCCTGTAGTGCTGACTGACATGTGTAAATATGGGCACCATTATCCTGTCTTTCCAGCAGATCATTTTTGATAATGGAATACATTTCACGAGGGACTAAAATCCAGGAGGTTTCTTCTCAGTTTTGGAGAAAGCATAAAGATTCTGGAAGACCACTGAAGGGGAGGCCCAGAACAAACAGGGTCAAAAGTTAAGGCTCAGTTGAAAAGACAGTCACCTACGAAGCACATTTTGGTTGTCCTTGGATATAACCTTTAAATGTCTGCATCTTAGTCCACGATTTGCACTTATTACAAGTTCTTTAACAATTCCCCATATAGGATAAGTAGGTCATTTACAAAATTTAGATTGCTGTAAACAGTGACGTGGAATCAGAGGATTGCAGAGCTTGTCCAAGTCCAAAGGTCTTAACGCACTCTGCTGAGCTGCCCTCCAAAAGTCTGGACTGTCTCACAGAGCCGCTGGCAGGGTAGAGGTGTTGCATGTCGGTTTTTAGGTGGAGTCTGTCACTGCCCAAAGCCCTATCTACCTTCACTTAAACTTCAAGAAGATAAAAAATTCAGTAGCTCTTTTGCTCATTAATATCCACCTGGCTGATATTTCATACTAAAGCTTCAGAAAACTGACTGTAACTCCTTCTGATTTCCTATCTCTTCGTGCCAACAACCATGTCAGCAATGTATGCTCAAAATTCACCTGGTCATTTACTCATTCTGCTTCCCTGCCTTCAGAATCAAATAAATGCAAAATCGTATGGCATTTCCTCCAGAATACCTTTTGGTCCTGCTTTCTTCTGCATACCCACTGTCATCTGTCATCAACCTAATAGATAGCCTCCCTTCTCTCTGGCTAATACCATCGCAATAATGGCTCCACAGATCTTTCTCTTCCTTTTTCAGTTTCCTCCACATTACTGCCATAGTAGTTTGATCATGCTGGTCTGCACTACAAGCCCTTCAGAGGATCTGTACTCACTGTGAAATAAAGCCCAGACTTCTTAGTCTGGGATTCAACGTCATTTAGTAAAAAGTATGATTGGGCATTGCTGGCTTTGAAGCTGGAAGGGGCCACTAGCCAAGGACTCCTGGAAGTCTCTGGAAGCTGGGAAAGACAAGAAAACTGATTCTCCCGTCCAGCTCGACAAAAGAACACATCTTTGCTCAGACCTTGATTTTAGCCCCATGATACTAATTTTGGACTTCTAACCTCCAGAAATGTAAAATAATAAACTTATGTTGTTTTAAGCCATTAAGTATGTGATAATTTGTTATAGTGCCAATAAGAAACTAATACAAGATGTCTCATGGTGTGGTAGAAAGAATAAATACACCAGGGTTTTTATCCCACGTCTGCCGTTAACAATGTGGTGCTAAACGTGTTTTTGTTTTTAACTTTTTTGTTCCTCAGTTATCTAATCTATGGAATGTGGGGGGAATCTTTACCTCATGGGTTGTTGTGATGATTAAATTACAATTTTTTATATATTTAAGGCCCAAGATAGTGTGTCTGGCACATAATAGACACTCACTAAATTTTTAACATTTATTCCTTCTATTTCTTTACTATGACCTTTAACACATTCATTCTTTAGTCATTGCTATATGGGAATTTGCCTTATCTTTGCCAGTATTTTGTAGGTAATCAATGTCATCTTCTTTATTTTTACTTTTCCATAACAGGCTTTAAGCACACAGTAAGCTAGATGGAAGGAAGGAAGGAAGGAAGGAAGGAAAGGTGAAGTTTAATGAATTTATCGATTTGCAGGCAGTTTTCTATTTTATCATTTTTAAATATTCTGCCAATCTGGATATAAAAGAAAATAATGTTTCATAAAATTCTTCCCAGGAGAAGAGAAACAAAAGTAAATATGTTTTGTTGTTTTATAATTAAATTTTAGCTTTTTATGAATGTTCTACATCAATCAATGATACATTTTCAAATTGTAAATGGCTTATGATGATCAAAACAAACAGTAAAAATAGGCCACAAATTGATACAAATAATTTTCTCTGTAAGGTGTTGATTGAACAAAATGGAATCTCATTGAGATCCAATTAAGAAGAACCCTCCAGGAAGCCACAAGTGACCCAGTGCATCTTCTGGGTTTACAAAAATAGCTCACAGAGTGGAAGAAACTGCTGCTTTTGCTTTTGTGTTTGCTCCAAGTATTGTCTGCAAAATCATCTCAGGAATCAGTTGCGTACTAACATAAAGGTTTTTCATATTGGTTAGAGGAAGAAAGGGGAAAAAATGAAAACAGGGAGGGAGACTAAGTCTTCATTTGCTCTGCTCTGTCCCAAGACCTTACTGAGAGCACTTTCACATGCACCTCATTTAACTGAGAAAACTCGACGTTTTCCTTTGTGGACTCCAAAGTAACTCACTGGGGAGCAAGTAAGTGAAGGATCATAAGAGCATGAGGACAACGGATTGGCCTCGTAACGTTGAAATATGGACTTAAATCCTGAGTTAAGGGAATTCAGCTCTTGTGGAATTAATGAAATATTTTTTAACCCAGCAGAATTTGTTTTTAAATTTTTTATTCTGGAATAAATCAAACTCGATTTCCTCAGGTGTAACCTTCCAGTTTAATTTTCAAGGAAACAATTTAAAAAACTAGTAGCTCCTTTTTTGAGAAGGAAACAGACCAGCCCTGACCAACCATGGAACATGCTGTGCTTTGAAAGTGGCAGATGGGGTTTCTCTCCCACCACTTGATTTTTCACGCGCAAAGAGACAACTTGTTTACCGTCATCACCGACATCCATTAGGCATCTAATGGAATGGAGAGTTACGCAAAGAGAGTTCCAGACACAGTTTCCTGTATTCCTCACCTTCTTAAATTATGAAAAATTAGCTCCCTTTGACTCCAGATTTTCAGAGAATTCTGCTGGTGCCTGGTTCAAACAGTTTATTACCCTGAGAAAATTGTGTTCAATCACAATTCATAAAAACAGACTGTCAGGTTGCCAAAACCTGTCATCATAGGCTTTATTATGAATGTTTTTGTTATCGTTATTAAGCATTGCACCTGACCAAGAATTATTTTCTGGAATATGAGTTTAATACCACTAACTACGAAATGATCTTTTATCTTTCATTTCAAGTCTCATCTATATCTCAGCACAAAAATATGCAAATGTAATGCAATGACTAGAAATGGCCTTTCAAGAAAAAAAGTTACCAATCATCTCATGACTGTGTAAAGGTGCCGAAGTGCAGATTCCAATTTTATTTATTCAGCCCCAGTTGCTCACAACTAGCCACATGCTGCATGGCATTTTATTTATCACTTACAATAACCCTCTCAGGTAATTATTATTAATGTCTCCATAGGTGATTAAGACTTAGGGAGGCTTAAAAAAAAATAGCCAGATATACAGCTGCTCAGCACTAGTCACGACTGGAACCCGGTTCCAATGTAAGTCCATTGCTCTTCCGCCATCACTTAAGGCTTTCTTACACCCTGGTATGCTCCTATGAACAGCTGCAACCACTCACCGTACCTCCATTTCAATGGTTCTCGGTTATGCGCTAACCATCTCTTTTATCTGCAGGTGAAATATGCTGATTGTATGACTGGAACCCACACTGACTAACTTCGAGCTTATTTTAACAAAATGAGAGACAATACTCATCTCCAGAATATTCATTGGGCAGATTGAAAATTTCAAAGTTCATTGACCCAGTAATCTGAAAATTTTAATTTGTGACATCTCTTTATGGCAGCTTGTGCTCATGATTTCTTTTTCTTGTTTAAGTCACTCCAAAAAAGAAAGAAGCTCCAAGTGAATGAAGAAGAAACCAACTTTTGGAAAAGTGCTATCTGTTCATTTCCTTAACATTTTACTTTGGGTAGTGAAATTACCAATTGTGCCTGTGCTGGGGAGCCATGGGCCGTACTGGTTAAGAATATCACAGGCTTTGGAAATTCTGGATCCAGCGTTTATTCGCTGAGTGTTGTGTGAATCACATAGCCTCACAAGACCTGAGTTTCCTCATCTCTAAAATGTTAAGAATAACAGTAGTAATGAATAGTTTATAATAGTTTATAATATTAAAACTCATACAATCATTCAGCACATGAATAAAATATACATTTATGGGATTAGCACAATAAAGGAGAACGGTAAGCACCAAATAGTCACAAAAATTTATTTTATAGCTTTTTGTCTCTGGAATGTAAATAGAAGATACTAAACTTGGGTTCCAATCCACTAAATTATGTAATCAGTTGCAGCATTGTTCCCTTATTCCTCTAGCCATTTTAAATCTTTCCAACAAGTTATTCCAACAAGAAACACCACCGGCAAAAATTGTGATTAATACTAACATTTGCTGTGCTTCTAAGGAATGAATATTAGGGGAGGAGGACCACAACAGTTACATGTTTTCCTAGGGGTCAACTTCACTATTTTTATGAAATATAGAAGATGAAAAAGTTTTCTGTTGTATCCCCCATAGAAAAAGACTGAAAGAAATAGCATAGAAATGATTTCTCTGGCATTTCTATTATGAGAAAATTACATCTGAGATTTTTTATTCCAAGATAGAAAATTCCATGATAAACAGAAATTAAAAAGCGAAGATTTCTTGGTTCTTATCATTGAGTCCCAGTTGCACAGTACCAGCCACTGACATATGGCATCTCATTTAGTTTTGTCAATAGTATTCCCATTGTTTCAGCACCACAAGAAATAAGAAAGAAATTCCAACACTGCAGCACACACTTTAGCCACGTATGCTTTAGTACCTGTGAGCAGACATCTAGGAATGATGGGAAATGCTAAAGTTGGAATCAAGGCTTAGGAGGTCATCATTTCTGGGTTCTAACTCAGTACTTTTCCACCCTCAAAATAACATTTTCTTACTGCTATGGTATGAGAAATCCTAGTTTGAACAGCTTATTCACAAAGGCAGAGGGTGTATAAACCATGTGCACTGGAATCAGATGGGCTCACCATGGCCCTAAAAAAAGACACACCTACAGTCAAGAGATTTCAGTCCAAGAATGGTTCTCCACACTTCCTATGGGACTCCAGAGGAAGTTTCTTCACAAAACTCATATTATTTTCTCTAAATCCAGGGAAACTTGGCATGTCATCTGATAGGGAATGAAGGTAAGCTACCTACTGCCACATATGTTAAATGCTTTAATTCCATGGTGGAATGAGTTCTATGTTAATGATTCTAGGAGCCCCCTTTGTGGAGTTTTCCTGCTTCTTCTAAGACAGTCAATCACCAGGCCACCAGAGAGCAAACACTTTGATGATGCCACTGATCAACGTATTAGGAAGTACATTTCATAGTAAGAATGACTACCAACAGGCCTGGAAGGGAAGACAGTGAGCTTAACTTCATTTATAACACATTACATCAGCACAAAAAGTATTTCATTAACCAAAATTCCATGTGCTGTTTCTTTTAAAGTTCTCTAGAGCCCGACAATCTGGTTTTTTTATCCTTGAGCCTTTACCTAATAATTTCATATCCAACATGCTCTAGATGGTAAAGAATGTATTTCATATGGCCATTTGGGGAGTGAATCATATTGGCTGTCTTTACTGATCTGAACTAGAGAAAACTTTCCATTTCACCTGCAAAAACTATGCTTCTAGAAAATTAACAAACAGCAACGTTCAATCATAAAATTCCTACATTTTCAATTCTTGATTGCCAAAAAATCACCATTTCTACATCATAATCCCAGAGTAAAAAAGCAAGGAAGAAAGAAAGGAAGGAAAAATATTTACATGGTGGGTATAAACATGTATTCAAATCTCAATCAAATAATGTGTACTGTGCTCACTCCATATATATTTAACTGATATTTGAGCAAATGGATGAAAAGCTTCAGGTAATTATAAGTAATATTAATAGCAGTAGTGTAAGCATTAACCAGGGATTGTTCCAAACATTTTATAAGTATTAACTCATTTAATCTCAGAATAACCTTAGGATCTTGGGTACTATTTTTATTTCTATTTTACAAGTAAGAAAACGGAGTCACAGGATTTTAAGTAACTTGCCCAGGACTACAGGACTAGTAAGTAACAGAGCCAGGATTTGGACCCAGGCAGCCTTGTGCCAGAGCCCATGCTCTAACCACCATATTTTCTGAAAACCTCACTCTGATTCGCTTAAACAATGAAGAAAAGCATGGGAAGTTCAGAGGTAGACAGACTTGGTGATCAATATTTGTTCTTCGAAAGCACTCAAGTTCTTTTGGTCTATCTGCCTCGTCGTATGTCCTGTTGGTTCATCCTAAGCTAGGTCCCCTTTGTGGATACAGATTGTCTTTGTTAGCATTTGGGAAAAGAGAAGAGAGAGAAAATTGGCCTTCAACATTGATTGGAACTGACTCTCCATTCTGGTCTAACTGGGCCATTTTAGGACACATACCCAACCCTAGACCAAAACAACCACCGAGAGAGCAACATGCACTGAGAAAGAGACGAGTCCTCTGCAAGAATGATATTCGAGAGTGAATCAGGTCATCCACTACAGTATTTTGGTTTAGAAATGGCTTTAGGATTACAGAGAGACTAAGTTTTAAACTCTGTCTTCAGAATAATCATGTCATAATGACTTTATCATAAATTTTATGAATTAGAACATTTCTAGATTAACCTACAGTTCTAGCATTCTCTGACCTTATGAATTCATTCTGTTTTTGTTAACATTCCTTAGAAAAAAAAATGTTCCTGGAGAAATAATTTTGTACACCAGACTTTTTCTAATAAAGCACAATTAAGCTTGCATCGTTTGCCATATTGGTGACTTAAAAGGGAAACATGATGAAATAAGGGAAAACATGGCACTTACTTTGCTTTCTTTTGGTATCTTAGGAGCAGATAAGTTCCATCATTTCCTATTATCTGCCCGTTTTTGTCTACATGGTAAGTGAAAAATAAATCTTGGCCATGTCTGATGTGTGGGCTTGCTCAGAGATTCTACACCCAAGAAAGTGGTCTTTGATTCAGTTGGTCTTACAGAGAACACTCGGGACGGTCTCCAGTTTGTTTATTTGTTTGTTTGTTTGTTTGTTTGTTTTCCCATGAGCTGGCACACAGGCTGGCTGAGTCCTCACATTATGAGCAAAGACATGAGAATACAACTGCCACCCAACAATGAATAAAGGCACTTCTCACCAATGCAAGAACTCTGACTTGATACAGGTGGTATAAGATACTGCTGTGTGTTCTTATAGAGACCTAGGGACCTGGGAAGACTTCATCTGAAAGCACATTTTATTGTCTCCTACTTTTGTAATGATCTTCAGTTTCCATATCTTTTGCCATTAAGGAAACATTGTATT
Source organism: Mormoops blainvillei (assembly GCA_004026545.1). Taxonomy (NCBI): domain Eukaryota; kingdom Metazoa; phylum Chordata; class Mammalia; order Chiroptera; family Mormoopidae; genus Mormoops; species Mormoops blainvillei. The sequence goes on along the minus strand of PVJD01001928.1, from coordinate 143,917 downwards.
CTATAACTGTGTCTATGGGCCTCGTACTATCAATCATGCCACTGTCCCATAGAGACACTCATGCAGTTATACAGGAAATTGAACAAGAGTAGTTTGAAAGTCATTCATTTTCTGTTAAGTTTCTATGTATTGAACCTAGGAATGGCTCAAAGGCAATTCTTCTGAGGTGTCCAGTATGGTTCTGCTAGCATCTGGGAACACCCTAAAGTGATTGAAGGGATCCACTTACGTTAAGTGTCTAATGGGTCAATGAGACTACTTCTGCCTTGTCAGTGAGAGTGATTCTCTACTAAGTTGAGTTTTTTTAGAAACTAACTACTCAAAAGACTAGTTCACAGACCAGCAGCATCCACTGAAAGCCAGTGTCTGAGCTCCCACTCCAGGACTACTGATTCAGAATCTGGATTTTAACAAGGTCAACAGGTGGCTTCTATGCACATTAACGTTTGAGTACCTATCACTGCTTTAAAGGACTGGCCCCTTTGTCTTACAATTTACTTCCTCCCATTCCTTCATTAAATAGAAAAATCATACTGGGTCAGCCAAATACCCACTTACAAATATCCAAACCAGGAGGCATAGCTTCAGGATAATGTACAAATGATATACCCCCATGAGTACATGTGGGGGTATATCTAAAATACTAGATATTCTTACCTTCGGAACCACTGATATAATTAGCATAAGAATAACCAACTATCAGGATTAAAGTCTAAAATGTTCTCTTTAAAAACTGTGTGAAACACGAAGTGATCAAACTCATTTATTTAACTAAGTGCTACTGTGTTGGCTGAAGTAAAGCAAGTTAAGATGTCACCGCCATTCTCAAGCATGTGAAAGCTGGTCACATGAGAAGCCAAAAGATAGAAATACCATAAAAGACAAGACAAAGGACAAATACTATAGGAGACAAAAGCCATCAAAACTGCATCTCAACATTCCAGGGACAGGGTAAAAATTATGCAAGAAGGCTATCAAAAAATAATAGTGAGAAGAGCCATTTCTGCTTCTGTCCTTGATTCTGGGACTCTTGTATTTTGGCAGTAGGAGAACAGCACTGTATCACTGACTCTTCTTTCTAAGATAGAACCCCAGTGTGTTTTTTCATCAATGGAAAATTAACTCAATCTTTAGTTGGCCATTCTACCATTTTAGCAGATGAGTTGCTTCTGAGTGGTAGCACACAGAATAAATGTTTGGTGGTAGAGCTAAGTTCCTCAACCCCTATCATAATGGACCTTACTCCACAGGTAACAAGGCCTGTGTGGACGAGAATCTGTATTCCAATCATACCTTTGGAAACAGCAGATATAACTACAGGAGGATTCTTTGACCCATTTGGTCCAATTATGAGAAAGACTTGGGCCAAAATTTTATTTATGGCTTGAGATCATAAGCTCCTGATTGACTGGTGGACCATAGATTTGTTTTGGGTCCTCAGAAATTCACATCAATTCAGAAACAATATCTGTTAATCCCCCATTTTCTGAGTATTTTTCCCTTTTCCAATATTTTTCTCCTCCTATCCCGTTTCCCATAGTCACCCCTATAAATGGATGAGTTGGGGGTGTACTTGAAAACAATAATACAAGTTAACCAAACTCTCTGGTCTGCTTTATTTTTCTTTATAACACTCATCATTTCCTGAAATTACATCATACGTTTATTTGTTTATTTGATTATCTCTTATCTTTGATTCTCCTGAATAACATAATATAATAGAACTGAATGTCTTATTATTACTGTATCCCCAGCACTTAGAACAGTGCCCGGCCCTTAATAAACACTTAATAAATGCTTGTTAAATGGATGAACATTTCTGGAAGGTGGTTTGACAATAAATACCAAAAGCTTTAAAAATGTTTAAAGCCCATTGTTTAGAAATTTAAACTCTGGAAATCTATCCTTAGAAAATACTTAGATTTGAGTAAAATTTAGTATTTAAAAACTTCATTTATAGCATAAAACTTGAAAAAATGAAATAACCTGAATAGATGATGGAGATTATTTATCCATTCATTCAATAAATATACTTATGAGTCCTCACTAAGTACCAGGTACTATAATTAATAAGACCAATGTGGTTCTTCAAGGAACACAAAAAGGTAGATGTCTAGAGACAATTTTACTCTTTATTTTTTTAATACAGCAAATAGCTGAATGTCAGCTTATAGATGCTCTACTAATAATAGAAATAATAATGAGGATACTTTACATTTGCATAACACTTTTAACTTTTCAAAGTAACTCTCTAGCTATTATATTTCTTAAAATTAGGTCATATTAAACTGCACTTGAACTTTATTATTAGATATCTTCTGAGAAGAGAGTTGAGAAATTGTTGGCCTTTTTACATTAATTATGGACATATAAGATGAATTAATCAAATTCTGCTGTATTTGCTATTACAGTCAGTTGTGTGGGGGGTAGAGCCACTCTCTGCAGGGTTTGGAATAGGATGCAGTGGAGAGCATTATGCAAAAACAAAAGTTCTTAAAATGATTGTAGTTTCAAATAAACTCTAAACTCATTGTCTTGATGAAGTATCATTAATAGTCTATAAGAATACTACCATTTTGCAGAATCAAGTTAATAAGCTGAGGTAGATTTACAGTGACGTTTCAGGGCCCCTCATTTGTATGGGTCCCATCCAAAGCTCTGGAAGGGGACTTAACTAGATATTTAGTGGCCATATGTCTTTGTAAAATTTACCAAAAAAAATTTTTTTACCTCAGTCAGCTTAAATTGGCATCTCCTTCCATCAAATTTACACTGTTGCATTTTTATTTTGTTAGGTTGTGCTAAAGTAGCCACAGCCAGGCTACCATAGGATATGCAGGGCCCCGGGCAAATATTTGCGTCTGGTCTCTGTCTATATAAACAATTTTATTTTTAAAAGTCTTGGAAAGTGTGTGGGTCTATGTGAGAAACAGCTAGAACAATTAGAACTAGAGCTGGAGAGAGCCAATGCACAGGCCCACACGCACAACTCGAGCCGAAGGGTTGACAGGGAGCCATTGGTAGCTCAGAGCTGCAAACTCGGTCTGTGTCAGATTTAACTGAAAGTCACCCCAAATCAGTGTGTTGTCACTCTCCTGGTGGTCCAATATAACAAAATGGCATGAAAGAAATGTCATACTTGCAGTGATGCAAACTACTCACCAGGCCACGCTACTCCTGAGTGCCACAGATCACTGGGTCATCTGGTCAATCCGATACACGGAGTAGAAGGCCAGGAAGCATATCAAAAGTTTAATTGCAGACCAGAGGCCTTGCAAGCCCAGGTCCAGTGTCAGGGTACTTCATCCAGATGGTGCTGCCAGTTCCAGCCAATCTCAAGAACCAGAGAGAAACTTAGACAATTTTTTGGAAGTACCCTGAAGGGCATAGCCTCCTGAGTTACAGTATCTAGGGGGGTGAAAATACTTACTGGAGTTGAAGGGTAATGCTAGCCACAGGCATTTTTAAAGATGAATTTCAGAGGATGTTGACTTACGAGATACAGTTAGAGTTTTGTGAAATATATTTATGTGGTTTGCCAGTGTTTCCATGTGTAATTATATTATTGCTAGCCGTCCCAATGCAAGAATGGCTTTCAGGAAAACTCGTACTATGCAGAGCTGTGTTACAAAGGTGCAGGGCCAGAGACCATGTCATAATAAAACACTTGCACCAGAAAAACGTGGATAGTGGGTAGCTTGTAGTGACAAGAAGCGAGGTTTCATAGTAAGGAGCCAGAAGCTACTTCGTGAAGGTATTTTTTCAATAATAACATCTCATATACGAAAAGAATATGATAGACGTTTTCCCAAATTTGGCAATTTTAATTATTTACATAAAATTACCAATAACAAGGTGTGAGACCAAAGAAGCTTCTAAACCATTAATACTAAACATGCTAAAGGAGAGAAAAAAATGTTCTTTTTATTTTTCTATACAGAAAATATTATGAAGTCATTCTCACATAATGAAATGCCCAAAGATTATATAACCCAAAGCACATGAAAAAGTAGTATAGTGTATATTAGTAAATCTACTAATAGATCTATAATATTTCTGGATTTTGAGATTTTTATGACAGTCAGCTTTTGAATTTGTTACTCTGATTTCATTTCTGATTCTAGATAAATGTTTACTTTTATATGTAATTTTGTATTTAATTTTTTCTAAAAGCTGGCAAAATTGTAGAAGGTTCTGGGTTCACAAAACCTAGATCTATTCCTCTTTATAGGGCTACATTTTGCATAATTCAAAATATCTGACCTATCCATTGAAATTCATCACTGGCCATAAAAAAAGGCATGTCAATTTATGAGTTCCTCTGCGCAGGAACTATGGCATTTACTCCCCAAAAGAAGCCATTCACACTTAGAATCAAATAAATGCATATTCTTATCAAATGAGACATTCACCAGATGTAAACACGCACACAAATAATCTCTTAACCTCTTCATTCTGTTAGGAGATGGAATCATAGCATGTCTGGCAAAGTTCCTGTTCCTGAAAATTCATTTAATTCCTAAGCAAGGTTGACATTAATTTCATCTTTGTTTTCCTACCAGCTCCTACTTTCATGGAACTCTCTTGGGGATATTCCTAAAGCACTGAGGACTGCTGCGGCCAGCTGTGCGGGGCTGGGCTAAGGGCCAAGGTGTAAACACGTGCGAGGCCGCCAGGTCAGCAGACCCTGGCGGGGTTTTCTGCTCAGGCTGCATCTTCTGAAGAGCAGCTCTCCGCGTCATCGCCGGGGAACCTGACTCCCACAGCTACGTCTGCTGTCCGTGACCCAAAACACACCGCGGAGGAATTTGAGCACTTGAGTTTAGGGTGGTCACTTTCAATGCAGCTGATGGAAGGGAAGAGCCGGAATCCGGTGGGGGATATTAGAAAGCTGGAACATGTTAGAGCTAATCTTATATAATCTGATTTTAAAGCATTTTCCATGGAATAAGGCGGGAGTAAAATAAGTGCGTCCTGTTACAGTCAATGTGAAAAGAACGAATTACGACCAGCAGCTTAGCCTAGATTCAGCCCCCACAGTTAACTTATTCTCTGAATTTGTGTTAGCCGGAGTAATTAACATAAACTGTGTTAACAAAAACGAAATCTCGGTGGCTTAAACAAAATAGAAGTTTGTTTCTAACCTATACAAAGTGCAGTACAAATGCTCGTGTGACTCTTCTCCAAACAGTGACTCGGAAACCCAAGCTGCTTTAATCATGGGACTCTGCCGCCTTACTGCCCTGGTGGCGGACACCTGGCAGGTGGGAAGGTTGAGAAAATGGACTTTCTGTATATGCCAGGACTGCGGATGGCGTTTATCACTTCTGCCCCTGTTGCACTGGCCAGAACCCAAACATGTAGATCCACTTAGCTCGAGGAGAGACTGGGAAATATCACTTAACTATGTACGAGAGAACGACAGGAAACAGACTCAGTGCCACCGGTGGTGTCAACATGAACCAGCTGAACCTTGAGTGTCGATGTCAGTTCACGCACCAACAACCACATTTGCATTCTGGGAAAACTTTAAACACCTCCACTAATTGCTGACAATTATTTACTTAATTTTATGCTTAAATTAATCTAGAAAGTTTTAGCATTTGATTTGTATGATTCTTCTTGTGTTGAAGTAAATCGGCTGAACATCTCTTTTCTCCTATTTGCTTTTAGGTTATTTGCTACATGGATGAAAGCTGGAGAATATTCAAAATTCAAAGATGTTCTCTCTTTTATCAATCCACCCTCTCTTCCAAGCCTCCTGGTTAACTCAGTTGGTACCCTCTGGCCCCTGTCGTATTTATTTCAGTCCAACCTCCTTCCCGCAGGGGTGCTGCAAGGCACTTGCAGTTAATTTGATAAACGAATTGGAACTGAGGACTTAGGTTGGTTAATAATGGCTTCAGATATCATCGCCTCCCTGTTCTGATTTGCATTTTAACCAGCATTTTTCAATGTTTTCATCAATGCTTTTTCATTTTGAGCATGTCCTCAATTATGTTTCAGTGAGGATCAGCCTCAAGAGATGTTGGCGGGGGTGGTAAATGGGTAAAACCTCCCTGTCAGCCAAGTGCAGGCCCCCTCACATGGCCGCACCCTGCAGCCCTTCCTGGAGACGCCCCAATGCGCATGAGGATATCACAGGCCCTGGGAAGCCCTGCGACAAAGATTTGAGCTTTCTTTGTTCATCTCAGTTTTCCCCAAATTCTTCGACCACGAAAGTTTTTATGAATTGCTTTTTTGTTTTGGGTGTTATTTTTTATTTTTGTTTTTACATAACTTTTACACAAATCATGAAAACTCTCTGTTGGAGGAAACTTCTAGCCCGACAGAAGGCCATAAGGGCAATAGTTAAGGCCGGGGGGTTTTCTCACAAGGCAGCCTCACTCCGTTTGCGGGGCTAGCACCGGTTCCACAGCCCGATCCTGGTGTGTTTGTTGAACTTGTAATTCTGTGTTCTATCAATCGAAAGTAACATACTCCCAGTGATAGATTAAAAAAATAAATATGAATCCAAACAATGAGTCCCCACATGGGAATCCCAATCTCTTTTAAATTAAAGAAAATTCACAGTCAGCATCACTGTTTTCTTTAGTCTTTTCCACATTAAAAAAAAAATTTAAATTGTATTTTAAATTTTCCCACTTTGGGCTTTGCACTTAAAAGAGAAACGAAGAACTTTGTCCTCTCAGGGGGAAGGACTTTTAGAAAAAAAATAATAAACCAAATAAATCCAATAAGCCCCCTGCCAGCAGTCTCCCTTCTTGTCTAGATTTTACCCACTGGGGGAAAAAAAATAAACTTTCCACTTGACTCTCCCTTGCTGACAGTCTCTTCTAACTGCATCACAAATGGAACTTTAAAATAAATAAATGGATAAAACCAGCTGCTATGGGATGGGAAATGCAGAGACATGTGAGTAGAACATTTTGAGAAAGAAAACTTCAGTGTTAACTGATTTGAAAACATCTAAGTCAGTGTTTTTGACATGGCCTTAAAATAAATGGAGAAATAAGGAAGGTTTTGAGGGTGGGGGTGTTTAGCCATAGTGAGTGATGATTGCATCAAAATAGAACTTAAAATTTGGTTTAGATGATTCACAAAAACCAGACAGTGAAAAGAAACGTGGGTTAAACCTGGACAACTCTCCCGTTTCCCTTTCTTACTAAAAATCTGTAAAAACTAACCACCAGGAATGCAAAAGGCAGCACCAAACTGGTTGCGGGGGTTATTGAAATGAACTAGGAAGGGTCGCCTATGTCCTGATGAATGGAAGCTTCTCACCTGCAGGCACTTCTCATTGACCAAACATGATGCCTCCAGCCAGAGAGGTTGGGGCACAATGCTGAGAACCTCCCCAGGCCTCTCTGTTTCCTCAAGGTCTTCATGTGTATTCCCCCCTCCAAATGGACTATAAACACTTTGGTAGCTGGGAGCAATTTTTAAACTACTTCATAATTCTCACAATGTTTGGAACACTGCTTTAGACTTCACAGAATTTCAATGGGGACCAGGTATAGATCGTGGGTCACAGGTCATGACTTCCAGGTCTTTCCCACTCGTTCAGCATGTAAACGTAAGCAAATCACAGCTTCTCTGAACCTCGTTTTCTACATCTGTACAGTGTTAAAATCCAAACCTTCACTGCTTCCATCACAGAGTTGCTAAAAGAACCAGGGTGGAAAGGTGGACTTCAGGACCCCCTCCTCCTTTCAACTCCATCAGCTCTGCTTTTATCTATATTATATATTGAAATTGCATATAAAATTGTGTTTAAAGAAAGGCATGCGGTGCTTAGAAATATATTTTAAAAACATTATTCTGTGAGAACGCTCTTGCTAAACTGAAAAGCAGTGTAGCCTATTTTTACAGTATTGTATTGAGTTATAATTTGCATAAAGGAAACATACACATCTCAAGTGTATACTCAATGACTCTGTGTGTGTGTGTGTGTGTGTGTGTGTGTGTGTGTGTATTCACCAAGGTAAAGATAATAAGCTTTTCCCTCACCCAGAAAGTTCCTGCACTCCATGCACTGAACAGTCCTCCGTCTGTCCCCCCGACCCCCACCACACACACACCTGCCCCAGGCACCCACTGTTGGGGTTTCCATCACCATACATTTTTTTGGCCTATCCTAGAGCTTCATATAAATGGAATCACACAGTAGGTATTCTTTTGTATCTGGCTTCTTCTTCTCAACATAATACCCATGAGACACATCCAGGTTATTATATACAAAGATGAATTTTTATGGCTGCATAGTTTTCCAGCACATGAATATACCACAATTTGATTACCCATTCATATGTTGACACTCTTTGGAGCCGCTCCCAGTCTGGAGGTACTATGAATAAAGTTGTTATCAACATTTGTGTTCAAGCCCCTTTGCGGTCACCTGTTTTCACTTCTCTTGGATAAATACTAATGAGTGGAACCACTCACTAGGCTGGAATGTGAGTGCATACTTACAAGAAGCCTTCGATCAATTTCTCCAGCTGGTTGTAGCATTTTATATTCCTAACCAGGTTAGCAGGAGCGTTTTGGTTGTTGGTTAGCATTTGGTGGTGTCAGAATTTTTTATTTTAACTATTTTAATGGGCTCAAATTATCATACTGTGATTTTCATCTGCATTTCCTTGATGTTAAACACCTTTTCATATACATATCCACCATCTGAATATCCTTTCTTGGAATGTTTAAGTTTTTGCCCATTTTTATAATTGGATGATTTGTCTTTTTATCACTGGCTTATAAGGGTTTTTAATGTACTCCAAATAAGAACACTTTGTTAGATATCTGTGCTGTAAACATCTTCTCCCTGTCTGTGGCTTTTCACTTTTTAAGAACGGAAATTTTTTGATTTTTTTAATTTATTTTTAAATGTTATTTTTCCATTACATTTTACATTCAGTATTATTTTGTACTAGTTTCAGGTGGACAGCATAGTGGTTAGATGGTCATATACTTTACAAAGTGGTAGTCTCATTTTAAAAATCTTTGTATATACAAGTTCTTTCAGATATTCTTTCTTCTATAAGCTTTACAAACTTAGCTTTCACATTTAGAGCTATCCTCAAAAGTGTATATTTTCATTTGTTACTTTCTTACTTGTTCTTAAATAAGATTCTTGAGGTTGAGAAATGCCAGTAGAATGACTTAACACTTAGAATCTTACCATTAGATATCAATAAAGCACATCTAAGTCTAATCTCATTTTGTCTACCTAGCAAGTTATAAAAGAATTTGAGGTAGGACACTTTTAATAGTGAAATGGGCACCATTTCATAATAATGCCAAGACGAGAGGCATAAACTAGGATGGTTTCTGGCAAACTCAGACATATAGTTACTCTAGATTCAGTTCTCTTAACTCCATCTTAAAAATCGTCCTTAGATATTTTCCATTAATAGTGAGTGGCTCAGTTCATGATGGCCTAATTTTGTAGTTATGCCTATGTTTATGCAACTACTAAAACAGCTATTGAGGTGTCAAAAACATTTGAAGATGGAACTTGTCAGGCTCTTCTCTCAGGTCAGGGACAAAGGACACCAGAAATGGTTTAAAAACCAAACTTGTAACTTCTTTATTCTTGAAGACTGACCGCTGAGACTGAACAAAGAATTTTCAACCCTGGTGTTCCATGACTCCTTTGGGGAACTCTTCTAAAATGATATATTGTTACTGTTCTAGTTTGCATCACCATTTGGTTTAATTATTATTCGTAATTGGGAAATAATTAGATAAAACGATGATGTAAACCCCAGTGGAAAAAAAGACATCTCTTAAGAACTCTAATGTTTTCCGTCACTTGAAAGGAAGGGGATATGACTTACTGGAGGAAAAAACTAATTAGAAAAGCAGACACATCTTCTCCCTCTCCTCATATTTCAGGCATGCTGGCAAGTGCTCAAAAATGATCAGAGAGTGGCCTATTTCTCAAGGACCCCAGGAGAGCATGATAATTTAAATCATCATCTCAGGAAAGTGCCTTGAGCACTTGTCTGTGCTGCTTTGTGATCTTCAGTCAGGGGAGAGTCTGGCTCTCTAGGCTGGCACGGCCACGCAAAATATTGGCTGAAGGAAAGCTGAGGTCACACCCACACCTAAGTGAATCCAGACAAGTTAGGATGCTTGCCAAGAGAAACACATTTGAGCAAAGTGAGAAGACAGAAATGTTTAAAACAATGCTGTCCCCAGCAAAATGAAAACACGGCTTTCATCCAGGGACACAAATCGGCTTTCAGAAAAGTTTGACAACACAAGGAGATGAGAGGGAAGTGATTAGATGCTCAGATGTGGACCGAGCAACATCAAACCCCTAAGTAAATCTCTCTAAAACACTCTGTCTGGAATTAGGTCATTTTATTTTAAAAAGTTGAATTAACAATAACAGAAAAATCAGTGAACATCTCTAGAAAAAAACACTTAACAAAGAAAGCCAATTTTATAAAAATGACATCACAATGATGGGATACTATTTAAGTATCCCATTTGGAAAATGTAAATATTTATTAATAAATCACAATGAGGTCATTTGAAGATGACAAACAGAAAGGTTTGAAAATAAATTACTAGGATTACAAATATACTAAAAGACTCTTAATACTTTCTCTCAATTTCAGTTAGACTACTGCCCCTTGATAATCAGACAAAAAGTAAATTTGGCACTCCGAGACGCAATTCTTGGCTATAAACCAGAAAATTTGTTAATGATCTTAGACCAGCCTCTCTGTAGCAGAAAGCTATAATGTCAACTCATCTAAGCACAAATATTAATCCCAAATTAATGAGTTCTAAGTGCAACCTGACCCTAATCCTGCATAGATGACCTTTCTTCTTCACTTTTCCCCCATCCCTTCACTTAAGTAAACAGTGACTCCCCAGACTGGTTCTAAGGTGAATAGAAACCCTTGGCTATGGGACATATGGGGCACTTGGAACTATACCTTTCAAGCTATTCAAAAATATTTACTGAGTTACCACTAAATAAAGGACCCCTGTGCTCGGCAATATAACATGCAAATTGTTGATAAAATGAGTTATCGTGGGGAAAGGTATTTCTAAGGAAGTGTGATTTCAGTTAAGTATTGGAGGATTCGATAGGTAGTAAAGAAGAGAGAAAAAGGGATAGCACCCTTGGCAAAGGCACTTAGTTGTGCATGCAGGCGACATGCACAAGAGAGTGAGAGAGGAGTCTGGTCAGAGCAGGGCACCAGTGTGATGGAGAATTGGGAGTGGACATGCAAAGAAACCGTGGGATACAGGCTGTGGAATGTCTTAGAAATCACATAGTGCATAATAATCTTTCACTGAATGGTGATGGCTCTTTAGAAAACCAAGGGATGGTCACATCACGACGAGCACAGGTCCTGTCCTACAAAAATGCCTTAGTAGAACATCCATTTCTGTTGACATTTTAAAGAAAAGATTAGAGTGTGTTAAGGGAGGGGAGGCTAAAGCCATTAGAAGCTTTCTGTGAATGGTAAAGGGTCAAATCAAAAGCACGGGACCCAATTCTCCAAATTTATTCAGGTTTATGGACCAGACCAGGGTCATTTTTAACAAGTGAATAAGTGTAAATCTGTACCTCTACTTGACACGATCTAATTGACCTCAACAGTGGTCAGTATTTTGATTGATATAACTTTCAAATCCACGGTCCATTTCTCTTCCTGTCAGTAGGACACTGGAAATTGGCTATGGAAAAAAAATGCTCTGGTTGGTAGCATTTGCCAATTTCCATGGTGTAAATACTCCTACCATGGCTGATTTCAAGCTTCCAACATGATGCATATCATTGGAAGCAGAGTTAGAAACAGATGCACAAAATCTACTCTTGCATAATCTACCCTAAGAGCCAGTTCCAGTACATCATTGTACCAGCTCGTACTTTTTTCCATCTCTTTATACCCTATCTTCCTAGGTTCAGACTCCTTGAGCATCCTAATTAACTCACCTGTGTTCCTATGAGATGTTCTGAGTTTCTCCCTCTTTTCCCAGAAAACATCTATAAATCCGGAAACAAGAAGGGCACATTGATCCACTCACTCTCTCTTTGCTGGTCACAAGAAGGATAGGAAATGAAAGATGAATCCATTTAAATCCATCTTCTCCTTCTAAAGTAACAAATAAAAAGCCTTCCTTAGCTGAGGGTGGGTTGATATTATTAGGTCCAAAACAGAAAACATTGTGTTGTTTTTCCATAAAACACCAGATGTAAAAAACTGACTCAAAAAGTCTCTTTTTGGAAATCCTTTTATTCATAAAACTTCTATTTGCAGTTTTGTTTACGCTATTCAGTATAGAATACTTGAAAACAAATAGTACAATATTTGGGCTTTTCCCCTTCTTCAGTAATTCTTTTGTAAATGGTGTCATGAATTCTTTCAAAATCAAGGACCGAAATATTTTGAGTGTTTTGTTCTTTCTTTGTTGAAACATGGTTTAGTGTTTATTATCATAATTTTAATTGCTATTGCACCACCTCATGCGATGTATCTTTTACTTTAGTGAGCTATTATTTGGCTTACCGTGCATCACTACCATTCAAGGTTATGCAATAACAATCAGAAATTATGATAATAAACATTGAACCACATTTCAACAAAATATGACAAACTCATGTGCAACTTTTTAAATGTTTTCATTAACAAAAACATCTTATGTTTCAGAGACACTTTAATTACAAAGAAATTACCCAAGAAAAAATGTACTTATTTCTAATCATTGACAGTGACCCTATATATAACACTTTTTATGTTAAAATAATTGCTGACATTTGACCTTTTTTCCAGTCATGTGGCTTAACTTATTGCATTCTGTTTTTCAAAATAGAGAATTAATAAAAATACCATCACTAAAGTACATAAGTAATTCCAGTTCAATTGAGGAGTGTTTTAGTGGCCTCAAGACAGTTTTTTACATTATTTTTATTGTATTTTTTCCATTACCATTTATCCCTCTTATAACCTTCTCCACCTGCACCTAATGACCAGTATTAATGAAATTATCTTGATAAACTGAGGGTAATTGTTTTGATTTCTAAATTTACCCCAATGTATTATAACATTCTCTTTTCCAGAAAGGCTTTACCATCATCCCAAAACCTCATGGGCATTGCGAAGACCATTCCCCAAGTAGCTATTCAAAAGATCAAAGTCTTTGCTTATACATGAACATTCATTAAAAGAAAAAGAAAAGGTTCCTCTCTCAAAAGCTAAAACCACTCTTGGGGGAAAAATCATGTGATCCCTTTTAGCTTTAAATTTTCAATCCTTTATGGCTCTATAAAATATATTCATAACTTAGACACATTCTTTAAACAAAAGAAAAATAGTTCAAATGTGTCCATCTCTCTGCTTCCTGTTTTTTCACCTGTCAGTTTGGTCTAGTGAGAGTCTTAACTCAAGAACCAAAAATGCAGCTCCTGCCACAAACCTCTGCTTTTTCATTACTTTCCCACTGCTCCTTCTCTTCCAGCCATCAGGACAACACACTTGCCAGATAAGCCTTCGTCATCACACACTATCCCTTTTGAAACTGACTGGCATGGGGAATTGTTTTTAACCAACAACAATATAAAACCATGACTCATACAACAACATAGGATCAATATAGTTGAATTTGAACAATAATCAATACAGATCTCCACAAAATAGACTGGGACTGAGATTTTTTAAGAACCTGGACATTGCAAGAGACAGAGACTCTCCTGAGTGTTTGTGTTCTCTTCATAAAATCACCTTAAGGGTCATTCTCCTACTGAAATTTTAGGAGAACACACAAAAGCCTAAAACCATAGTAATAAAAGCTTGACATTTCTGCCACGTGACCTGTAGGAGGATTAGCCTGGGAGGCTACTTTTGGATGCCTAAAGATTTGGTAAAGCCCCTTGAAGGGATGGCGGGAAGGAGCAGGGGACAAAGTAAGCCACGAGTCCTGGGTCCCTCGGCTATTATTCAACCAGACCCGCTCTGAGTTTATTTGCTGCACATACTGGGTTTTCTGGTTGGTTATAATTCGAAGACGACCTTCATTCTCTCTCAGTTTATAGATTAGGAAATGGCATTTTTGTAAGTGCAACTGATTTGCCCTGAGCCAAACATCTGCTCAATGTCAGTGCCAGTTCTAGAGTACAGCCTAAGTGACTCTCAGCCTAGTACCCCTTTTCCTAGAAGATGCCCCCAACCTGAGACAGAAAAGTGCTCTAGCGTTTTGATTAATAGTTTATGAACTGCTCTTTAGAGTATTATAACCACATTTTCCTAGGGAGATAAACTCAGCCAGGGAGAGATCTAAGGCAATGGGCATCACAAAAATACTGGCCTTGAATCAAGGCTCAGCTGAATGTAATATGCTGGAGCATGTCATATAATCCCCTCTCTCTTCATCCAGGCTCCAGACAATTAGCCAGCCATGCCCTTGGGAGACTGTTCCTCCCCATAGGCAATTTCTAGATACAGAGTAGGGCTTGCCACTGGTTATGTAGACCCTCATTGCTAAAACCTTCGGTACACTCTTCATCACAGAGGGTTTAACAAGGACGACGACCGAGCCTTGTGCCTTCACTTTTTTACATTCCAGTCTGATCTTCTCCGTGCATACTGGGTGGCTCCTTTTTTCCTACCCCATTCACTGCAGAATTCATCTTCTTTTACCTCGTGCTGATAGAGGATGTTTTTTCAATTCAATGGGAAGCCTGAAATGTGAATGCTTTTGGAGTAATTTTTCCTGTGTTTGTTTTCCACTTGTCTTGATACATTTTAAGTTTGACAGCAAGAAAGAGCTCTCTGTTTTCCTGTGAGCTAGAGAGGGTCTCATCACTCAACAAATCCCGTGAGCTTTTACATTCCCACCGCTGTGTCCTTCTCCTGACCTTAAACTTTCTCACTGCCTGGAAAGAAAGCTTTTCATGAGAACTCACAAAGCCCTACAAGCTGAGCCTGACAATGACATAAGCAATGAACAGGGAAGATTATCGTTGGAGGAAAAGGCAACTTCCTCATCAAAAATCATTGGTTTAGCATAAAACCCAGGAGTTTACTGCAAGCTAACAGACTTGCTCCCTTACCTCCAAAAACTTGTAGCTGCTTAGGAACACAGGAGTGTGGCCCTTACAGAGCTCAGTGATTTCGTTTTCCCTTGCATTAGGCATCCCCTTCTCCCACTTCTGGCATGGAAGGGTCCTCAGCGGCTTTCAATCCAGCCTCAGGGAGAGCCCATGGGCTATAGCAGAAACGCTGTACCCCTTCTGCTACTTCTGGTTGAAATTCCACTTAAAGACCCTAAAAGTATCATGAAAGAGAAGGGCGTGAGGACCAACACCAACCCGAGCATCCAGTGGATGGCAAGCTTCTTCTGAGATGCTGATTGAGTGTAAGGTCCTGTCTGTTGATAACTCACCAACAGACCACAGGAAAGGGACTTAACGCACCGAGCACCATTTCTCGATTTTTAAAAGTAACAGGACCAAAAACTGTACCTCCCTGCATGGAATTGTTGTGACATTTAAGTTAAAAAAGGAATGTCAAATCATTGACCTAGAGCTAGTCCCAGCTTGCTGTTCAGTAAATGTCACCGGTTAATATTAAGTGTCTTTTAATCCTCCTAACAGTCCTGTGAAGCAAGTGTCATTCCCATTTCACAAATGAGCAAAATGAGGCACAGACTATAACGGAACTTGCACAAGACCACCTAAGCTTTGCTATTCTTGGCATCCTATCTCCCTTGCAGGCAGCATCCTCTGTAGAGAATTCAGACTCCAATGATTTTCTGCCACATGACCAGAGAAGCGATGTAGTTAGCTATACCTAGATCAATCCTTGGGTTGTGGAGTCTAAGCCTACCCTCGGCAGGAGGGAACAGCTCAGCCCAGGCATCAAAGACAAACTTAATCCTGATAGGGAGAAGATCAAGTCTTTCCCCAAACCACCTACAATGGTTGTTGCCACCCAAAAACTTGGTAGAGCAAACGCCCTCTTCTGCCTGTGAGATTCCAAAACCTCCTGTAAAGGCATCCCCAGGCTGTAATTGTTTCTCATTTAATTTTCCACTTAGCAGGAACAGAGTCAAGGTTCAAGCCAGGTGCTTCAAATAACACTGAAGTTATTGTCCCAGATATTGTGGTTCAGGTATTTCAGTCAAGCAAGGATAGGCTGTAATATTTAAGTCCCAAGTTCATTGTAAACAAAGAAAATCCATCAAAAACAGAATCTCTCAGGAGAAATCCTTTTCAGGCTTTTATTACTGACTGCAAAGGATAAAAATCTTTGAGCTCACTGATGCCTTGGTGTCTCCACACACCTTTATTCAGGTGAAAGCTTATATGTCCTCTGAAGCAAGGCCATCAAAATGGTGGTTGTTAAGTATATCTGTGGGTCTCCGAAGCCCTTCAGCATCCCCTGGCTTAGTGTCCAGACCCAGTGCAATTCCAGAAAGAGGAAACATGGTTAAAGGTCACTCTTAGACGTTTGAGCTCTTGGCTACCGGATGGACATGTTATGAACAACTTCTTCCACTTTAAAGCCCTGAGTTAGAACCCAGGGCCCTGGCTCCCTCTGGTCTCATAAACTCAGCATGGAGTCTTGCAGTAATGGCCTTAGCTGTCTGTGCCTCTCTTTAGCCATCTGTAAAGTGGGAATAGTAACCATCCTTCTTATTTCTAAGTGTTTGTACTTGTCAGGTCTGTCCAGAAAAACTCCAGCCTTTGTTAATATAATGAGAACAGTTTGTGTGACATCAATGTAACCTGGCAGCCAAGGAAATTGGACTGGAATGTGCATGAATGAACAATGATGGCTTCATTGTACTAGTCAGTTGGGGCGGTAGACACTGCTGAGTGAGCACATGTCCTGTGTGGCCATCGCATTCCAAATGACTGAGCGAGTAGAGCAATGAATCTGCATCAAACTTTGCTTTAAGTTTAAATATTCCTCACAGAAACTGTTCGGACAATTCAGAAGACTTTCTGGGACAATGTAGTGAGTGTGGCACAAATAAAAGTGTGGCACAAATGCTTCAAGGATGGTCGAGAATCTGCTGAAAGTGACCCACGTTCTGGAAGGCCCGCAACAAGCAGGACACCTAAGAATGCTGAACATGTGCAGGTTGCCATCAACGAAAATTGGTGACTGACAGTGCCAGAACTAGAAGCTGATCTCGGGATTCCAAAACTACTGTGTCCAAGATTTTGACACAGGATCTCGGCATAAAACATGTCATGGCAAAATTCGTTCCACGGCTTCCACTACCAGAGCAGAATGAACATCGTGCTACAGTTGCTAATGACTTGATTCAAAATGCTACCAATGAACCAGGTTTCCTCAAGGTCATAATTTTGAAAGGGACTGAAGCAATGTTTTTTTATCTTGTATCTTCTTCAATAAATGTCTCTATTTTTTGTATTAACATGGATGGATACTCTCTGGACAGATCCTTTTACATACACACATATATGGAGTGAGAGAGAGAGAGACTTATTAAAAAATTGGCTCACACAGTTATGGAAGCTGGCAAGCCTAAAATCTGTGGGACCAGCTGGCAGTCTGGAAATTCAGGTAAGAGCTGATGTTACAGACTTCAGGCCAAATTCCACAGAGAGCCAACTGGAAATCCAGGTAAGATTTCTAAGTTGCAGTGCTGCAGCGGAATTTCTTCTTCAGGAAGCCTACGTCATTGTTTTTCAACTGATTGGATGAAACCCACCAGATGAAGGGGAACCCAAGAAACCTCAGAACTTATTTATAAGAATTTGTATATTTATTCTTCCATGTTTAAACTGCAGTCACCTTGAAAGTACTCTCCATTTGATGCGATACACCTATCAAAAATTTTTTTTCATTGCTCAAAACAGTTTTTGAACTCGTGTTTCTGTCATTTTTTTGTTTCACCTCTTCCACATCGGCAAAATGTTTCCCTTTGAGGACTTTTTTCATCCAGGAAAAAAAAAAAGGTTGCTCTGGGTGAGCTCAGGGGAATAGGGAGGGTGGGGCACGGGGTCATGCTGTTTTTGGTCAAAAACTGCTGAACACTCAGCATAGTGTGGACAGGTGCACTCGTAAACCATCCATCATGAAATGGGCAAACCATTGAAAGAGTTTTCAAAAAATATTCACTGAAACCGAATGCAACCTCTCACAACAATGCCAGCTGGTACACTAATACAAATGGGTTCCTAGAACATTCACCTAGCTGAGGAAGGTTGTACTACAAGGAACCCGCCCTTCAGAATATAATTCTAATTTTTGGGGGGTCCCTTCTTGTAGATTATTTTGCCTTACTTAAAGTTCAACTAATTGTAAATTAATCATATCCACAAATATGGGACTATTTTAAAGTTCACATTAGATGAGGTCATACATAGGAAAGGAATTTCAAAGGTATGAAGAGCTACACAGATAATAGCATTTTAATAATCATTGTGTTACATGAGGCTTTGAGGAATATGGATATGAATGAAACAAAAGGCCTGCCTTCAAATCGCTCATCATCTAATTGAGATTCCAAGATTAAGGGCACGGGGTGTAAAATGCTAGTAGGATGCCCACGGAAGTGCTACAGAAACAGTGTGAAGACACAGGAACCTGTGAGTCGGAGAGGTGGCTAAGGGCCAAAGTGTCTCAAGGCGGTTCTTTAAAAAAAAATTTTAAAAGACACCTCTACAGAAAGGCCTTTCCAGTCACTCGCTCTAATCTCATACAAATTATGTCCCCTCTGTCACTCTTTCTCATGACGCTACCTTTGTTTTTCTTTGTAACATATTGAAATATGCATTGAAGTCTTGAAGTAGTAATTCAATTGTCATATAAAAGTTTCCATGTCTGGATTTGTCTGCTTGTTTCCTTATGATGTCATTTAACTTGTTCTTCCAGCTCCTGCATATCCTAGAAACTATATAGAAGTTAGGCCTAAAGGCTCTATTAGATTCAGGTAAACGTGTTTCCTGAGAATGATTGATAGGCAATGCTTCCCACTGCACCTTGCTTCCTGTCAGGAGGCACACACATCAGCTTGTCCGTCATTTGGTTGCCAAGATTAACCGCATGATCAAAACAATGACCAGATCACTGTCTGTTACATATTGGTGCATTTTTTCTTCGTATGAGCAGGGCCTTATTCAAGCAAATTTTTGAAAATCTATTCATAATTGAAATCTAAGTTAAATTTCTTTCCCTAGAACTTAATACTACATTAGTCAAAAAGCTGAGTTTATTTGTAGAACTTCTTCATACCTTTTCTTTTGGCAGAAGGGTCGGAGGTGATTGCATGGGGGAGGTCGTCAGTTACCTTTGTAGAAAATGTTGCTGAGCTTAAACTCAAGCCTTCATGAATTTTAAAATAAAAGCACCCCTAACGTATATTTTAAAAGACTGCATTTTGTACAAATCTTTGACTATAGCATTTTTCACTCAGCATTAATTACATATATCAACTTTTCATCCTTCCTGTAAACTGATATTATTTATTAAGAAAAGACACAATTAATCTTCATGATTCATTGTTTCTCCTGCAAAGAACTAAAGCATGCACAGGGTTGATTTCTTTTTCCCTACTGGGGCTGTATAATTGGGTTGAATCAGCACTACTCATGTCAGAGCCCCTCTGGGGGGGTGGGTATGTGCTCGGGAGTACTCAGTAAACATGGAGCCTCTTTCTAAAGCATCATTTTCTCCTTGATGATAAGTAATTCAAAATTTCTGTACATACCACTATAAACTCATATAGTACATAATAGAACAAAAATTTCACATGAATTGAAACAGAAACCATATGGCAAGCCAGCCGTCGGTGCCCTCCCCAGTCCCTGCCACCCGCACCCACCGCCCACAGAAGGTCACTCTCCTCCACTCCTTCAAGGCTTCGGTTAATCGTTACACCTGGCTAACTTGCCAGCAGTATTAAACCAACAAAAGCCAGCTTCTGAAAACTTTACCTAAGGTCTCTAACCCTCCCACCCTCCGACAGATATAAGTAAGTATGGGAACCAGAGGCTGGGTTTAGGGGGACCCCACCCATAATTAATGAAACCACTCAGTAAATGTCATTATCCCCATATTTTCTACACCCGCATTTTCCTTAACAAACATTTATAAAGGGCTTACTGTGCATAATTCACTTCACATCAACCTTATAAAATAGGCACTAATGGTATGACTGTGTCACAGGTGAGGAGAGTAAAGCACCGAGAGGTTACTTTCCCAACACAGCCAGGGACCCATAGAGCCAGGATTTTAAGTCAGGCCCCCTGGCCCTTTAACAATAGCACCTAGCCTAGCACTTTACCCTCCTTAAGACCTCAAATAATGTACATGATAGCATACCAAGAAAACTTCAAGTCATCTTTGATCTCCCCCCTTCAACCTCATATTCAAGCAACCACCATGTTCATCGATGACTGAAACAGTTCGTTTACTTCCTTTAGACAAATAACATTAGTATTATCATGAAAAGAGTTTTGATCTCATGGACCCCCTGAAAAGATTGTGAGAACCCTCAGGGGGTCCCTGGTCCACACTTTGTGAACCAATGCTTGTGATATTTCTTCTCCTTAGAATGTCCTTCCCATTTAATTTCTTATAATTAAAACTGAACCCATCCATCAATGTTCAAAGCATCACTTTTTTATGACCTAAGCTGACAACCAAAGCAGTTCTTTAGTGGTAGAATTTTAGGTTCACTGGTGTACTACTGGTAAGGAGATTATTTTTCGACTCAGAGAACTTTTCAAATTCCACCACATAAACCATTTGATTTTACCATTATTTAAGATCTCTACTGTGCTTAAACCATACTAAAATAGGTCCAATTTTCTTTATTAAGCAGAAAACTAAGAGCATTTCATATGATAAATGTTTATAAGTATAAATTGAATCACTTTAGCCCTTGTCCAATACACCATGAATATTCAATTTGACAAATATGTATTATAGCAGTTGTTGAAGAATTTGAACCCCAGATAAGTGAGATGGCCCTCCAGGCCCATGTTTCTACAATGCTAAGCTTCAAACGAGCAGTAAGTATTTCAGTAAGGAGCCCCAAGTCTGGCACATCTCTCTATAGTAATGACATGGGTAACTTCATGCATGATGCCGGACATTTCTGGAACTCAGTTTCTGGATCTCGGGCTCCCCACTAGACTCGAAACCCACTGAAGCCAAACACCATGCCTTTTAAATCTCTGATCACCATAGTTCTGGCACAGAGTAAGTGCTCCATAATTTGTTGTTGAACAAATGGCTCCATGGTAGAGAATTATGTTGGGTAAACCCCAAAGCCCTTCTCAGTCGGGAGAGCACAGAGCACAGGGTCTGCATGTCGCACCACTTATTAAATATTTGATACACACATGAACAAACAATAGGACAGTTATCACCTCTGATTCTACTATGAGAAAGATACTGTCCTGGGCAGCATGGTGTCATAGTAACAACTCAGATATGATCCCTGCCTTGCCAGAACCCAAAATTCAACCCAATATTAGCTGTTAGAACAGCTATGGAGCAAACAGAACACCAAAATTCATGATTCTTTATCTGGCTTGGAAAACCAAGATATTTGAAATTTTGCCTCTGACTGGTAAAATCGCTTTTATTTCTGCTCCTAATAGACACATAACTAAAGGCAAGGGCTAATGGGATGTCAAAGCAGTGTCATCACAGCCTCTTAATTGATTTAAAGGTGCTTGGGTAACCATTCAAGGCAAAAGGATGTTCTCGCTGATGGGAGATATAGAATGTACAATTTGCATCTCATCAGAAAAAAAAAAGTTCCTTGGTTTCCTCTACAAAGCACTAATGTTCTCAATACTGCTGACTGTGCTATTTTCAGAAATAGCCAGCATGCCCTCCGCACTGTTAGAGAGTCAGAGGAAATATTGCCTCCCCAGGTGTCAAATTTCCTTTCTGTAATGGAAAGATGTGTGGGACAGCATTTCAAACACAGTCACAGAGGAAAAAGGAGGCTGACAAGTAAGATGGATGAATGAGAGGAAAAACATGTGTTGAGAAGGAAGCTGTCAAGAGTAGATCCCATTTGTGCATCAGAAGTGTCCTAATTAAAAATGCCCATCATAAGAGCCTTTGGGGAGGAAAGAAAAGAAGGAAGCTCGCATCCCTGCAATACAAGAGATCTCAGTTTAAAGGCAGGACTCGGGGCACCACTGAACTGCAGTGTTTACATCGGTGGCTATTTTCTGGCATCCAGGATGTTAACTGCTTCTGTAACTCAGCCCAGGAAATCTGCATCTTCATTAAGGATGCCTTTGCTTTTAAAGAATATCACAAATTCAGCTGAAATATTGAAGGGGTGTCACAATCCAATTCGGGGCGTCATTATCCAATTTGGGGCTCAGTTCTTCCAACTTCTCATCAATAATGATTTCCTTTGGCCCATAATTGGAGTCCTGAGCCTTCTATGTTTACAGTGACATTAGTCAATTCCCAGATGCACTAGGTCAAATTAAATAAAGGATTGCAGGGAAATTTATCTATAGAGCATGAATCTTTAATGAGCCTTCAACCCTATAACTCTTGCAGTAGAGAGAGACTTATAGAAATGGATCGTAGTCACCCATGAAGGCTGGGTGGACCTGAACAGAAAAATGAGCATCCCTAATCCTCTTTGGCTTCATATGTAGCACAAGGGGGAGGGACTAGA
This sequence comes from Mormoops blainvillei, assembly GCA_004026545.1. Taxonomy (NCBI): domain Eukaryota; kingdom Metazoa; phylum Chordata; class Mammalia; order Chiroptera; family Mormoopidae; genus Mormoops; species Mormoops blainvillei. The sequence goes on along the minus strand of PVJD01001928.1, from coordinate 121,261 downwards.
TAATCACTGAGACCCTTTCTACTCTGAACTTCAGACTCTATCATTCTTCTCGAATTTCCATCTTCCTTCCTAAGACAGGGTCAGGGCTCATTGTTAGTATGTGCTGGGTTTTCTGTGAAGGAAATGGTGGTGGTTGAAAGTATGGGCTCTCCTATCAGAGTGTCCAAGGTCTAATCTCACCTCAGCAGATTACTAGCTGTGCGGCCTTGGGCAAGTTACCTAACCTCTCTGTGTCTCAGTTTCTTCCTCTGTTAAATGGGGATATTGATAGTACCTGTATCTCAGATGTTGCTAACATTAAATAAAATAATCTATACAAAACAATTGTTATAGTACTTGCTATATAGTGAACATGCAACAGATGTTTCCTGATATGATGTGAATTAACCTCTAGTGGTAGAAGACACTTTCTCTGCAGAATCTACTACACCTGCAGACAGAGGCATCGACTGATTTCTAGGGATATGAAGGAGACCCTTTTTCTATAAAACAAGTAGATGTTACTTGCTGATGTTAAAATTTCTTTTGTCGTATAAAAGGAGAACAATAGTACACCAGTTTGAATTCATAGCCTGTTATAAATAACTTTTACTCCTGTATCTATAAATTTATTTAAAATAGATTTATTTTAAAAAGGTACTTTATGGAATAAAGAAAGAGAACACAAAGATAGGTAAAGAATCAGGGCTGTCCAACCTGCAGCCCACAGACCACACGCAGCCCAGGATGGCTATCAATGTGGCCCAACACAAAATCGTAAATTTACTTAAAACATTATGAGATTTTTTTTGTGACTACATGCCACAATGTATTTAATGTGTGGCCCAAGACAACTCTTACTCTTCCAGTGTGGCCCAGAGACGCCAACAGTTTGGACACCCTTGCTTGAACAGAGCAAGGGAAAGACAAGTAAATAAATAGAGCGGTTTCTGTTACTTTATTGTTTCATTTCAATTCCACTTCTATGTCTACTTATGTTATATTTCATTTGTTTCTATATAAGTACCTTCTTTGAAATGGCTCACAAGGAATGCAAATGTAGGCTCAACTTGGGGAGTCTATATGGAGCCAGTATTCATGAATAGGTTATACCCCCAATTTTGGTTTTATTAAGAAGGTTGCATCTTGAATCCCAGAAAGAATATTTCTACAAGCAGCCATGCTTGAGGGTTTTTTTTACATATTCCCACATATTTCTGGTGCTAAATACAACCAAGCCATTGAGTGTTCCTGAGGGTGTGACCCTCCTCGCAGCCTGCTAGAAGCCTGAAAACATTGGACCAAAACCATAGTCTCCAGAGGACTTTAAAACTGACCAGAGTGCTATATCAGACACAGAGGTCTCCAAAATTTAGCATTATCAATCCACACCAGAAATTTTAGCCCAACTCGATCCAGAATGTATTCAACAGTACAGCGAGTTACATGGCCACTCAACCACTGCCTCCCATTGAAAAGAAAGATAAAATACACCTGCAGGTTTAACGCTCAGCAGAGAAAGGCCAAATAAAGATGGCAACCTCATTAAATAAAAAATACATCCACATTAGTATTTTTCAGTTAGCAGGATTAACTCATCAGTCTGATCGAACTATAGCATTCATTTATATTTTACTGATATGAAAACATCATAACAACACCACCTAGAATTATACAGCAAACCAGATAAAAAGCAAAAGAGGAAGAAAGAAGGGAGAGCTGGAAGAAGCAAGGGCAGGGGCCCAGTTCTAAAATTAAATCAAACTAAAAGTAAACAGCATAAGAAATAGCAAAACCTAGTGACAGACTGGGGGAATTTTGCATGCTTTTGTGTGTCTGATTGATTCCAATGTCATTGCTTGAGTTTTCTATTGTCTTATTGACTAAATCAGGTCAACCACAGCCAATCAATTGTTTAAAAATAAGCCGATGACCACTTTCAGGGATAAAAATAATACATTCTGGAAAACAACAGTTTTAATTAAGCTGTGTGACAATATATTCAACAAAGTTGTCATTCAGTAATAATTTGGTTATTGGTTTAGTTACCCTAATAATGACAAAAATTAGGCTGATAAATAGTACAGTTACTGCTTTTTATAGTAAAAACAACATATGAAATTGCTTCTTAGATGAGCTTAAGCATTCTTCAAGAATGTTCATTTTTAAGAATCCTTAAAAAGAAACAACCAATGATTTCCAAGGGAAGTGCACAGCTTTTCTCTCAGTTGATAGTACACACAAGGACAAAAAACACTAAATGCAACTACTTTCAAAGGGATTGAGCTTTGTAAGTTCTATTAAATGACATGTAAGAGCAATGAGAAGAAGAGACTAACTTCCCCTCATGTTATCTGTTGGAGAGTAAATGAGAACCTGCACTCTAAAATGGTCATTTTTCATCAATGTTTAATCATTTAGAATAGGGAAAATGTACTTTTCCTTTCATTAATATTAAATGAACATAAATTTTCTATATCCTGGGGTATAGAGAAAGAAATCACTTGCATTGCTTGACCAGTTTTCATGAAATAGATATTCAAGACTTTTACTAAAATTTACCGGATGCTTTATCTATATGGAAAGTGGAGGCATTTTTAAAAGAATAACTCTGAATGGAGGAAATAGCAAAGTCAAGCATGTCAGGTGTTTTCCCTTTTATAGATTTATATGGTACTCAAAAATAGACATCTAAATGTGATTACTACCGAAAGCGAAATAGAGCCCAAGGAGTTTTTCAAGGAAATCCCTTCAAACTTTCAAGGAATCCTGCTAAAAAGAGTAGAAATATAGAGGACTATCAATGAACAAATCAGAAAAAGGAAGCAAAATGAAATGGAAAAGAAAATGAGGATTCTTAAAATAAAAGTAGACAATGGCAAATTTAGAAGACAAGCAAAGATCCAACATACACATAATTGGTGTTTGAAATGATTAGAAAATCTGAAACAGAAATATTTTTTCCAAAGGTCTAAAAGGCAAAAAAAAAAAAAAAAAAAAGTTCTTAAAATATAACAGGACCAATGTCTATAGGTTAAAAGACCACATGATGATCCCAGAAGGAATGTTTCTGAAAGATCAATGCAGACTTGCCCTGGTTAATATACCAGACTCTTGTAGGTATCATGTCAAGAACATCAAAATCAACTATGAAAGTAAAAAAATTATCAGGTTGACTTTAGGTTTTCCTACAATCACAGTCGATGCCAAAAGGCAGTGGTAAACTGTCTACGAAGTTCTGAGAGAAAACATGATCCAATAATTTTATACTTAGCCAAGGTTTTAGTTTTATGAAACTAAAAAGGCCAGAAACATATATTCTCATATGTTCCAAAATTCAAGCATGATTTAAGTCCTCTCTAACTTAATAATCCAGGCTACAAGGTGACAATATTTGCAGAAAACAAAATTAGTCAGAAACATATATATGCTAGGTCAGACATGTGCTCCACAAACACATGCCGGCTCTCTATAAAACATAAGTGAAAATTAATAGAAATATCTAAAAAGTAGGACCCTATTTTTTTTCAGTGAGAAAATATAGTGCTTGATTCCCTAAATGACATTTTCTTAAAAGATTTTATTTATTTATTTTTAGAGAGAGGGGAAAGGAGGGAGAAAGAGAGGGAAAGAAATATCAATGTGTGGTTGCCTCTCACGTGCCCCCTACTGGGGACCTGGCCCACAGCCCAGGCATGTGCCCTGACTGGGAATCAAACCAGCAACCCTTTGGTTCACAGGCCACCACTCAACCCACTGAGCCACACCAGCCAGGGCTAAATTAGCTTTTTTTAATGCAACTATAATAAAAGGCTTAGTGAGTTTGCAAAGAAAAATCACTGTAATGATTTATACAGAAAACCAGGTAAAAAGCAAGAGAGAAGGAAAGAACAGAGAGATGGAAGAAGTAAGGGCAGGAGCCTAATTCTAAAATTAAATCAAACTAAAAGTAAACAGTCTAAGAAATAGCAAAACCTAGCTAGAGTCTGAGGAATATTTTGTGTATCTGTGTATGTCAGAGTTATTCAAAGTAATTTACAGATTTTTAAAACTTTTTCTGTGATATATTTTCACTTTAAATGTGCGTGTGTGTGTATGTGTTTTCACCTTTGTGGGTTTCATTTTGCCTCTACTAAGTCATTACTGCCACAGTATGGTTAAATACAATGATTACCCTTGAACTCTCTCTGTATTTCAAGGCAGCAGAGCAGGAAAAAAACATATGGCACCAGTGCCATGGCAACACAATTTTAGGCCTCCTCAAGAGTTCTGTGGCCATGGTGGTGATTCGCTATCAACGTTTTTGTGACTCCTAATTCAGACTCATGGATTCATGGTCTTACAGTGCAAACCTGTGGGTCAGCGAGGCAGTCTCTCTTGCTTTCAGAGCAGGCCAGCTTTTCAGCACACAGCATCTGTGTTTTTCTTCACACGACCACTGTACTCAGGAGAATTTGGACCAACTCAGCATGCAAGGACAATAGGACAGGCATTTGCTCTGTAAATAGCACACAGCATGATTATTAAAACAACTGACTTTGTATAAAAGGAAAGGAAGAAGAGTGCTTGTGTGTGAGTGTATGTCTATGCGTGTGTGCTTTCAACGCACAAAAAAAAGCAAACTACTCATTTTATGGTCCTTACCAAGAACTTTTATCCAAGGCTCAACTATATGAAGACTTTTTTGCAGTTGCAAATGTGTGAATTTGAAAAATAAAACTTCACCTCAGCATCACAGTATTGATGTTGGAATTTCTTCTCAGCTAAAGGACCCACAGTTCTCAGAACTACAGTTCTGACATCTCTTTCTGTTTTGCTGAATTTATGTTTTTCTGGACAGCTTTGATGTAGTAATAGATTTTTATTATGTGAGCCTAGTCTACATCTACATTCTAGCAAATTTGCCATTGATTATCCTCAGTTCCTTCAGAACCAGTTTCCAGAGAAGGTTTGTGTGACCTTGTGGAAGCAAATGTAGGGCAATGATTTTTTCTTTGCAAACTCACTAAGCCTTTTATTATACTTGCATGGGGGGGGAAGAGTTCATTTAAGGATTAAAAACTATGTTCTCTCATGAAAAAAAAATGGGGTCCAACTTTAGATAATTCTATTAAACGTGTCAATGGCTTCCCTCTTTCTTGGACATGCTATACCCTATATCCCTTAAATCCTGATAGAAAGTGTTGCTACACTTATTTTTCATTATAACAGATGTGTGACTTTGCAGAATGTATTTTGGTTTTAGAAATGGCACCTTCTCATCAATCCTGTTGTTTATCCTTTGTTGGATTTCATCATGTCACTAGACAATGGGGACCTTGCCATCATACAAAGGCAGGATGGTTAGTTTGGATGGCATAACCACCACCAAGCTTCCTCGTCCTGTCACACAGCTGCTCAACTCACTCTCCTACATCAGGATGTTCCATTATAAGCAAATGCAGCGTTTTCCCACAGGCTTGTTCTCCTGGGCAAGAAAGCACAAAAGGAAAATGACACACCCTATTTTGAGTAAGGAAGAAAGGGAGTGTCAGTCCTGCCTTTATTCAAACACCATAGAACATGAGAAAGGGCAAGTCGTTGAAGATAGCAATCAGGAACCTCCAAATTGAGTTGTCCTTCGTCAACTCAAATCTGTAGCTCTCGACCTTGAACACTAAGGTTACCCCTGTTTCAAATCTCTCAGAGGTTCTCTCAACCCTAGGATAAGTCAAGGGCCTTAGCGTAGTGCCCAGGGCATCTGTGAGCTGGGCTCAACTCTGTTTCTTGCAACTGCACTGACCTTTTCTGCACTAAAGTTTGTCTTCAGGGACCCAAATGCACCAAGTGGTTTCTACTTCTGGGTCTTTGCTTAGGTCCTCCCATCTGCGTAGAATCCCCTCCCCTGCCCTTCCCTGGCTAACTTCTAGTCCTGTGACACTTGTTCCCCTGGAAGGTATTCTCTCCTTCTCTTTGTTCCTGTAATACCTTGCATATGAGTCTCTCAGTCTAGTTCGGTTGATTTGTTATCATCATTTGCTTATTTGTGTATTTCCCTGAAGCACTGTGGCTTAGTCATCTACCTAGCCTGAAATCCCGCATAGCCTCTGGAACATACGAGGAACTTGTTAACGATGGGTTGAATAAGTGAATTATTCTGAAAGGCTTATCTGTAAAGGGAGAAACTGAGACCTATAAAATAAATCTAATTATTACTTTGCTCTGTTACCTTGAGCAAGCTACTTTTCCATCAAAGTGCCCATTTCCTCACCTTCACAATGAGCATACTATCACCTACTTCATAGAATTGGTATGATAATTACAGAAGAAAATGCCTACCAAGTAGCTTAAGCAAGTTTCTAATATATGATAATAATTAAATAAATGTCAAGTGTTTATTATTATTATTATAACTTCAATATTATGAATATTCATCAGACTGGTCAAATTTTATTCACTTTCATATCATCTTTAAGAGCATTTGCTATGCCTAGGTACTACCTTTAAATGTTAGGTATTATTATTAATCAAATAACTAAAATGAAGTCAATCTTAATCCTTTGGCTTCTACTATCCATATTTTTCAAGGGTTAAATTTTCAGAATTGTTGGTATTTGTTCTTAGGGAATTGTTTTTGTCTCTTTTTGAGGGTTTTGTTGTATTGTGCTGCTCTTTTATCTGAATTATGCTGATCCTGCTTTCAGTTTTCCTTCTCTCTGTGTGAGAAGAAATAGCCAGTAATTCAGGTGCCCAGTAATTCAGGGCTGGGTAACTCACACACATGTCGAGTCAGCAGGGACTCCAATTTAGAAGCACATCAGCAGACATCATTCTCTGTAAATATTTCAAAAATTGATGGGCATGGCTGTTTTCACTATTCCAAATTACCATATGTGTCCATCACTCAAATCTGTTTCCATTCACAAATAAGCTTCATGATGTTCTTGAAAAAAAAAGGAGCAGTGAATCCAAATTTCTACATACATCAGTTTTAGTCATTTTCACTCCTATCAAAGTTGGCAAGAGAAGGGAAGGTTTATAAATTGGTGACAGGAGTCAATTCTGCATAATCCCATAGGTCAGCGATGCCTTAAAGCATGTTAAAAACTAAAGGTCAAATCTCCAAAAGTCAAAAGTTATTTTCCAAGGGCAGTAATCTTATTTTATTTCTTTTAAGACCACAAACATACTTATTTCCCTAAAGGTTTTGGAGCTTTGCTTGTACTGTAAGTAGAATTGGAAATGAAGTTAACCTTAGCACTCAGCTAATTGCAGACCACCCTGGTGCTTGAGTCTGGGCGGTCTCCTCCTTGTACCACAAATATGCCATGCTCATTTCCATCTTCTTGCTTTTACTCACATTTTCTTCATCCTCTATAATAACCTACTACTTTCTTGGTTCAAATCCTGGCTTCACTGTTCATTAGCTCTGAGACCTTGGAAAATGCACTCTACTTTCCCTTAACCTCAATTTCCTCATCTATACAATGGGGATAAAAATAGTATCTATCTCAGAGAGTCGCTCTAATAATCAGTTAGACAATGACTTAGTGATTTAATTTTCACTTACTTTCTGGCTTCATGTGGCATATACTTCATGACAAAGAGGTATTTGATTTTATTCTGTTGTTATTCTGCCTATCCTGCCTGACACTACAGGTCCTGCTTACCCTACATCTTTCCCGGATAGTTTTGCCCTTCACTGTTCTCTCTCTTATATGGATTCTACTCTTTACTTGATTATATAAATTTAAGACTCTTTTTACCATAGTACATGATTATATAAAATATATACATATAGCACTTGGGCTTACACATATTACATATAATATATAGACATGTACCACAGGATGTTTATATATATAAATATGTATATATTCTTAGCTCTTAGCATAGATATAGATAGAGAAAGATGATATACAGATATAGATATATCACTCTCTCTACCATGGGACATGCCAATAATCAGATCTTTTAGGCACAGAGGATGATTGTACATACTACCCACTTGCTGTTCGAGATGGGGGAGCCCACATGAGTAGTCTGGTCAATGAGTTATGTATGGAAGTGGATGACATAATTACATCGGGTTACAGTGTCTTTTGATGGTGAGAGACCCTCTAGAGTTCTTTTCCCCATCCCTAGTCATTGGTCCTGGAGGTATTTGTAGAGAGAAGGTCTCTACAACCTTAGATATGAATAACTATGTAATGAGCAGAATCCGCTAATACTGATACTTTGTCTTTGGTTTAATAAGAAGTAAATCTTGTTTTAAGTTTCCGAGGCTGGGATGGGAGGTTGTTTGTTACTGTAGCTATCCTGACTAATACATGTTGGTTTTGTCTTCTTGACTAGAACAGAAACTATATGAGGAGAAGGAATAAAGTCTCACCGTTCTTTTTACCCCATACATCAATCACAGGCCTGGATACGTCGTATCTCGTACTTGACTAAAGAGCATCCAAATGTGTTTCGAATGAAGACACATAAATAAGGTTCTCCTCCAAAGATTCCAGTACTTCACTGATAATCAGAATCAACAGACACATTTCTAAGAATACAGATTACCAGTGAGCAGACTTCCTTACTCAGAACTTCCTGGGATAAGGTGGAGGCCAAGGGTACATTTCCAGGTCCACCATTAGCACATAGTTCAACAAAATGAAGTGTACTGTTCTCTGGGTTCCGTGAACTGCTCTACTTTATCCATAACTGCCATGCACTTTTTCTAGGACAGCCATGTCCTCTTTGGGTCAAACATAATTATTTTGTAGGTGTCTGAATGGCACGAGAAATATCATTGGAAGAACAAGCAAATAGCCATATTCTTGAGCAGATGTTCTTGTGACTAGTCAATTTCACAAAATGATCTCTTAAGGGTCGTAAAACCACTATTAACTCTTATTTCCTGATAATAAGATTTTAGGTCTGTGCTTCTCTGTATCACATGACCTGCATCAGCCTTATTTACAGCTGCTATTAAGCCCAGTCATAGCTGGTTTCTGGGATTTGCCGTCAGTTATGCGTGGGGTCTGTCTGGAAAGGTATCTAAATATTGGCATTAGGGTCCTAATCAAGTCATTTTGAAGACTGTTTAGCTTCATAGATTTCCACTTTAATAATTAGAAACTGGGCCTGGGGGCCTCAGTTGTACTCTATTTTCATAGGAAGGAATCACTCCTTTTGCAACTGGATATGTTCTGGGCCCCAGAGAGAAAATCCAGGTGCTATTCATACTGCAGAGAAAAGCACCTGGGAACCTTGGAGGATGCAGAGAAAACTTGGTAGAAATTGTTCCAACTTTTCCTCTTACTATTCGAGACCCAAAATCTAGGAGGAGGTAGGGGGCTCCGAGGAAATAGGGGTGGCCTCCCAACATAGGTTTTATTTGCATAACTTCATTGCCAGGTGTTTTCCTGAGGGACAGAACCTCGTGTGGTCACTGAAAAGCCTGAGATGCTTCCTTGGGAGCCTTTCAACCTTCTAGTTGTCACTTTACCTGCATTGAGAGGAAATTCAAGGCAATGTAAATAATGTATATATTTTCTTTAAAAATCAGTGTAAACATTTCATAGACTCTATAGTAAATAATAAATACATTTGGAAAAAATTATATAAATATTTGATTATTCACAGAGCAACTGTTAAGCCTGGAATTACATATGCATGCTCAAAGAAATCCAATAAACCCTAAATTATATACAAATGGTTCAAAAGTCACCCGAACGTAGTCATGGGTATAGTTTTTTAGATTGCAGGCTTTGTTTCTGGGCCAGAGGAGTGTTAAATCAAGATGTCACAGTCCGTAACAGCCTGCTCGAGACTCATCTGAAATTTTGGTAATTCCCAAGATCCTATGCCTTCTGATAATCCTTGGCATGCATCTTGAAGTAATAAAACACCCTCTGCCTATGACAGGAATGCAAGAAAACCATGTCTTGTAGCTGTTGGTTTTAATGCAACATCTCCAACCCAGCAATGGGGGCTCCCATAGAAAGACTGGATTATAAACATCAAATGCCTCTTGTAGGCAGAGCAGGTAAAATTTTCTCACACCCAACAGTGGGCCAAACCTTTGAGTGGGAAGCTTCAACCAGATAAACTTTTTTTTCAGATTATTCACAAAATCATCAATCTATCCTGCCTGCAGACTCCTGGTCCTTAAGATTAAGGACCTTAAGATTCCTTTCCCCATCTCTCTGCTCTTCTAGAATTACATAAAACTCTAGTCCCCACAACCCACCCAAATTCATCTATGTTTTCCACTTGTTATTTCCTGTCATGTTTTCCTTTTGAGACGAAGCCCCAGTATTTCCCCCCTGGGAAGCTGTTCTCAGTGAACCCTGCACATGCCTGTATTTCAGTATCTGTCCCAGGAAATTAAAGTACTTGCTTATATTATTTATTCCACACTGCATCTCAGAATCTAGAAGACTGCCTGCCACATAGTCAACTCCATAAATATTTGTAGAAAGAAAGAAAGAAAAAGAAGAAAGAAAGAAGAAAGAAAGAAAGAAAGAAAGAAAGAAAGAAAGAAAGAAAGAAAGAAAGAAAGAAAGAAAGAAAGAAAGAGGAAGGAAGAAAGAAAGAAAGGTTTCCCTAGAGGTTATAGACACTATTTTTATTCACTGTCTCCTCAGAGCCTGGTATAGTGCTTCACACAGAGTAGGTACTCAGTACAAATATTTTTGAGTAGCTAAATAAAGCTTATCAGGCAATGTGTCTGTGCATGGCGAAGGTATACAAAGTAGGTGAAATAGAAAGAGAGAGAAAAGAGAGAAAAAACAGGGGTCGTACCAAACAACAGCTTCACTCTTCTCACTGAAACTTTGCCCTAGGGAAGATTAATAGATACTTGATTTAATGAAGGTTGAGGAGGGGAAGGAAGAGTATATTTTTTCAAAAATAAATGCTACTCATAAAATTTTTTTTAAATGTTCCTGATTTCACCTATATAGTACTTACGTGGCACATACCTCTAAGAAGCTCAAAGCATAACCAAAATGGGCACGTTAAATTTTGCATCAAACTACCCCAAAGTGGCTGATAGAGGCCACTTATTCCCCCTCATTTTGCCCTTGGAGGAAGCAAAAGCAACTTAAAGGAAAATGTGTAATGGGTTTCCCAGAGCCACACCAAAATCACAAAGAGGCAGCAGTGAACCCAGCTGCCTCCCCACAGCTCTGACGGCACGTTGCTCCATGGTGTAGACTAGCAAGCGTGGCACGAGGAAGCCCCAGCTGTCTGTAATCCACCAAGAAGCCAAACTCCATGGAGGTTAAGCACCATGGAAGACTTGACAGTGAGAGGCCTGCAAAGGAAAATAATACATAGTCCCTCTCCTTGTGGAAAAATCTAGTGGAGGATATAAGACAAACACCCGGGACACTCTTAAATCCTAATGCATAGCACTAAATGGCAGGTGTAATTGAGTGGAAGAAATAATGAACCATTTAGGGTTCTTTTGTTGCGTGCAACAGTGACTGAAACAGAAAAGAAACATAATGAAGGCATATGAAAAGCCAGGGGATAGGAAAGAAGGTTGCATAAGCAGTAAGTTCCGAAAAGCTTCTTGAAAGTTTAGCCCAGCCACCACTGCTGGAATGAATGAGCAATTGCCATCCGTCTCTTTCTTTTTTAAAATTTCTTTTCAATATTACTGACCATATTCCCTCCGGCTGTGCTTCACATCTCTGTGAATATTTTTTAACTGCCGATTTGTACTTCTTTATCCCTTCACCTTATTTGCTCACCTTCCTGGCCTTCTCCCACCTGACCGCCATCAGTTCTCTGTGTCTGTGAGTCTCTTTCTGTGCTGTTGTTGTTGTTGTTGTTGTTGTTGTTGTTGTTCATTTATTTGGTTTCTTAGATTCCTCATATAAGTGAAATCATCTGGTACTTGTCTTTCTCTGTCTGGCATATTTCACTAGGTCTATCCATGTTGTCGCAAATAGCAAGACTTCATTCTTTTTTTTAAACTACGTGGAGGAGCATTGCCAACTATTTCCTTCTGTTTCTCCATGATTCCCTTCCACATTCAAAGCCGCAGTAGAGAGAATACAATTGGCTAAGTTTAGAACAATACTGTGACTTTGGCTGCATTGGAGACACAATAGGATGGATCTGGTGCAAGAAGTCCCTGAGGACCTCTCAGCCTCTTCCCTGGGAGGGCAGAAACCAGTGAGTTATCATTTCTCTGTGACCCCACCCAATGAGTCCTCTTTCCCAGAGGGGCCTGAGGCGCCCTCAGAAGGGAAGAATGCAAAAGAGCTGCCAGAAGATGGGAAATGCTCTTTACCAACAATTCCTGTGAAAGGAACTCATCAGAGGGGGAAATCCCTGAACGCAAGCCAGAGAGGAATTATGGGGCAGGTGAGACTTGAGATCAGACTATAATGTTCACAGCACTTAATCAGATGGTGAGGGTGTGAAAACAAGATGAAACCCACAACCGATGCACCAAGAGGTGAGGATATCAAGAGGAGGGGTAGATATCATTAGCAAAGAATTGAAGTCCACTAGAGTTCAATAATAATAAATATAATAGAAAAAACACGTGAGTCTATTTCACTGCAGGCAAGAGAACACAAACTAGTGAAGAAAGGCACCAAATTAGCAGACAGATCAGAGTCGAGAGGTTTTAAGTTGTAACGAAGATGTCAATAGTGGTTACGTTAAACTACCTCGATGGGCAATGTGGAGTGATTGATAGATCTGTGCAGTATACAGGCAGGATTTTCAAACATGTCCTACTGTTTGTGGATTAAAAAAAATGAGTTTTCAGTGGCGTTCAGTAAGAACTGGCATAAGGGAGTCACTCACATTCATTGTTCTTTACCCATTTTAGGTGGCTGTAATAAAGCAAGGCATTCAATTTTGGCATCTCTTGGGCAAGTGGAAAATTTGCCTTTTAGTTGGCTGCAGTTTAAATCACACAGTATAGTAATAATGTTTTATATGTGCAAACACTACAACGTTTCTCAATTTTTTCACAAATGTTAAGTCAATTGAGCCTCTTAAATTTCTGTGCCCTATCTACAGCCTCTGTTTTTAGTCTCATTTTACAGAAAAGAATCAACCTCAGAGACACAGATGGCTTGCCCAAGATAATAGTCAGGGTCATCCAAATGACTTTATACATTTCTCCTTTCAAGTTGTGATTAATGAAGAGGCAACAAAATATTGCACCCATCTATAAACATTATAAACCCATGTTCTCCTTAATATTTAGGCTGAATCAAATCACCTAATAAATATTTATACCTTTTAAAGGATAATGAAGATATTTCTCTGATTAAAACACAGTAATAATAACAGCTATTTAATGGGAGAAAGAGCCATGGAGAGAATATTTCATCAGTTAACAAACATTTACATGGTGTTTTATTTTGTGCAAAACCTCCTCCAAGACAAGCCAGGGCCCATGACCATGGAGCTGGCAAAGGCATCAAAGTTGGGCTGAGTGGGGAAATGGAGGAAAAGCAGGACTGGCCTGTGAGCAGAGCTTTAGGAGAGGGGAATCCAAAGCATTTCATCCAGAGCAAAGCAGGAGACCAGGCATGGGCAGGTCTTGGGGCCAAAGCTTCAGCCCGAAGCAACGGAAAAGGCCGGGAGAAACTAAACAGTAACAGGACAGGAGCCAGAGGCCCAAAGCACAGTGGCGGGAAGAAGATGTTGAGGACGGGGACTCTCCCTGAGGCTTCTTGTGAAGCAGCCACCTCCCGGGCTAGCTCCAAGGTCTGTGGGAAAGGAAGACATCATATAAGCCGAAATATATATGAAAGAAAGCCCAAATATAATCTCGTTTAAAGGGTTCCTGATCAAGCTGGAAGGAGAAAACACAAACATCTGAAGATCCAGTTACCAGCACGGGACAGGAAACCCATACAAAACAAAAGAAGTTAATATGAGACAGGAGTTCAGGAAAAGAGGGGACCACTCTAGGCTAGGGCAGCAGCCATGGGGAATTTCGGCAAGGGATCAGAGACCTGGAGAAATGTGCTTGTGGCCCATATGTCTTACCAATTTGCTTTGAAATGTAAGGCAGACTTGTATTTCACTTCTCAGTTTATCACTCCTGGGGAGTATAACCCTTGAACCCTTTATTTTTTATCTTCCTACTCTGGATGATTTCTCTGAAATCCAGCCAAAGTATCAGATCAGTATGCCTTTGTTTTATCTAATTTCGACAGACTTCTGCTGGGTGTCTCTCTGCTCTGTGCTTAGCCCTGGACCAAGTACTAGATGGAAGTGTTCTAACACCAGGGGGAAGGTCATGAGAGGAGATAGTATGGGAGGGAAAAGGAAGAAGTAAAAACGAGGCAAAGTGGTTTTTTCTCCCTTCGGGTGGGGAGGAAGTGGTGGAAGCCCTTGGACTGGATTCAGTGATCCCCACAAGGGATCTGCTTTTTGTTGTTCTGGCCACACGCCACGGAAAGTATTAGCTTCCTTGAGAAGACGAGATATGGGCATGAAGCCAAAAGGGTGAGGTGGGTATCCAGGCAGTTTTCTGTGGCTCAGTGTGGCTTCTGGGGACCCAGAAATCTCAGCAAGCCCAGTTGGGGAGGGGTACTATGAGGACTGATGGGCCAACACAGGATTACTGAGAACATACACGAGCCATGATGTGGGTGGTGGTCTTTAGCAACATGGGCCAGTGAGATGCCCCCAAACCAGGTGAGTCCAGCTCCACTCGGCAGGCACTAGAACAGGACGCCAGAGACCAGTGGGAATTAAGGACTTCTTGGAGGAATCAGGCAAGGACCCGGCAGCAGCACCGCTGCCTCCCTAGCCCTCACAGCTCATGCACTATGTGCCACGGGGCCAGAGGTGGGGTGAAGATCTCCCATAGGGAAGAAAAATGGCTCCCATCGGGAATTTGAACTTTCAAATAACGGTTTGAAAGAAATGATTAGAAGTAGTGCTCTACTGAATCATCTTTAATTGAAGAGATCAAGTTCCCCATTCCACCAACAACAAAACTGAGGACGAGGCTAACTATAAAACATAAAGTTACTTTTTTTTTTTACATGCCTTGTTGAAGCCCGCATGTAGATAGCCAAAGTCATAGTGACAGGGTCTCTGGGGACAGCCTATATTACCTATAAAAACACCGATAACAGTAAAGTGGTTGCCAGAAGGAAAGGGGGTTGGGAGAAGGATGAAGAGGATAAAGGGGATCAAATATATGGCGACGGAAGGATATTCAACTTTGGGTGGTGAGCCCACAATGTAATATACAGATGACATTATGGAATTTCACACTTGAAACATATAATGTTATTGAACCAATGTCATGACAATAAACTTAATAAAAAATAAATAAATTGTCTACTTCATTGTCTACATAATCTTTATTTTTACTTATAAAATAAAGTGTATTATCCAGAGACTGTTATCATTTCAGAAAATGTTAATTTTTCTAGGAAAAGAATCATCATGCTCTTCCTAAATAAAACATTGTTAAATACGTAGAAAATAAAGGCTTCTAACAGTAAGTGAAGTTTCAAAAGCTTACTCTCACTTGCTTTGGTGAAAAGAAATTTTTACTTTGGCCTCCTTTCAAATAAAAAGAAAATCTGCTATGCTACATATACACTGTTCCCAACTTACAAAGAGGCAGCAAGTGCCCAATATAAATACTATAGCCAAAAAAAAACAAAGAGAAACATTTTGTAGGATCAAAAAATAAAATGCCCATAAAGGCTAGGGGGGCAGAATAGGTCTTAAAATGACAATTTTGGGTACAAAGAAGCATATTCGAGGGCCCCATTCCCTTACTAGACAAAGACTACACCATCTCTGCTTCTCGTTTGTCAAATTTTTCCCAAATCCCAGAGAAGTCTGTTTTTTTTTTCCAGCCAGAGAATAAGTCTGCATTACTATATGGCAAAACTCGAGAGGTGAAGCAAAAAAAAAAAAAAGGAACCTATTTACCTTAGGTCATCGTGAAAATTGAAATTACCATTGCAAAATATAGCTAACATGGTAAAAGTTCATTTTCCCTTATAATGGAAAAATACAAAATAAGTAAAGCAGAGGTATTGTTTCACAGTTCAAAAATCAAGGGGCAAATAGTTTTGACAATAATATGCAATTTTGATGAGGTTTCAGACATTCGGACGCTCGCTGCTGGTGACCAACAGCCCTTTGGTAAGAAATATAGTGATATCTAACCAGAGCCACAGAGACGGCCTCTCTCTCTGATCAGCAAAAACAGAAATTCAGAAAAAGAAAACAGCTATATGCACAAAGATATTTATGGCAGTCTTGTTATACATATATATAAATTTATATATTTTTTAAAAACCTCAAAAACTGGAAAGAAATAAATGTCCAAAATAGGTTTACTCTACCTTAACATAATATTCTGCTTCCTTGAAATTATGTATAAAGCAAACATCTAAAAACATTGGGACTACTTTTATTATATAATGTTAAATGGAGCCATAGGTTATGGATCTGTATGCACCCTCTGTCACAACTACGTTGGAAATCTTCACTTGCAATATGAAAATAATGAAAATAGTGTTATTCTAGTAGTGGGCTTCAGTTTTTTCTTATTTAAAAACTCCTTGACTTTATTTTAAGCATCTTAATAAACAAATTATCCTGTCTCTTCAAATGTATATTTTTTAAGAAAGTCTCTTCAGGAGACAACGTGGCTCTGATACAAATTCAGATGGCAAAAGTAAAATGCATTTAAAAGGATTCTCTTCCAATACAGACAAATTAGAGGTTAAAAATAAAGGGAAGTAAAAAGGCTGGGGTGAGGAACAGTGGCTCGGGCCTGTCTCACCGTAATCATCCCTTCAACAAGGCAAAAGACACAGAAAATCCAGGTGAGGAGATTTATTAAATTTTGTTTCAGATTTTCCTATCTGAAGGTTTCTCTCTTCTAACTATGGAAGGTGAGAGATTAAAAAAAATAATTAAACCCTCATTTCGGTTTCTGCTCTGCAGAGCTAACCGCCAAATCTGAGCAGAAAACAACAGCTTTGACAAGACATAGCAACTAAATAAGATTCTCATATGTAAGAAGTAACCGCCCCCAACAAAAGTGCGCATAGGAGTGTTTAAAATCTAAGCTAAAAGTGACGTATGGGTTGTCCAAATATTGGACAGAGCCCAGCATCTGAAGGTTAAAGTGTTTTCTGAGGAGAAAATGGAAACTAAATTCAATTCAGTAGCTGGGGATAGCAAGTCGAATTTAGTGTTCAAAAAGGTACACCGTGCTTGGGAGTTGTACTTCTTTGAATAGCATGGTAGAGCAGAGAAGGCGCTAAGCCGGGGCCCGAGAAGACTGGGTACCAATCACGGCCCTGCCACTAAGTGCCCGATGCCCTTAGAGAGGATAAATCAAAACTTGGTTATTTTTGATTTTTTTTTAATCTGAAAATTGAAGAAATGCAGTTAGGTTGCTCAGGCCTGCTCATAGGACAGAGCCATGTTGGGGGAGCTGCCGAAGGGCCTGGTAGGTGGCATTTGGGAGGCTTGTAGATCATGTCAAGAAGCGTGTTGTCCACTGAATGAATATTTCATGGAGATGGAGTCTCCACGGCCAAGGTCCTCCAGCCACAAACCACCAGAAATACACTTACATTCAACAAGTTAGGTCAATTGGCTCTTTGCAATGACAGAGGACCACGCTCTGGAAAATGAAAGGACTGGTGTCTCCGCGGAAAGGATTTTAGGATGCGCTTGTATTAAGATTGGCGATTGTACATAATTTTAAGAAAGGCTCCAGGAAGCATGGTATTGTATTGAACTGGGTGCTCCCAGAAAGCAAGGACAATTCTATCATTAAGTATCTCAATAATTTTTTCTACTGGGCAGGAGAAACAGGGTCAAACTATAGCTATAACCATTGTAAAGAGGCAGAAGTCCCTCACGTGAGCCCGGAAAGGGAAACATTTGGCCATTTTCATTTGGACAGTGTTCTTGTTTTCGACTCTGTGCAGACATGTTTACAGAGTGGTTTTGTTTTTGTCTTGCTCCATCCATGATCAGAGAGTGGCATTGTCTGACACTGATATTCTGTGAAATTGTTTATGTCTAACAGAACTCCATGGTCCAGCTGTTAGAGCCAGACAGCTCTATGCTGACAGCAGTCAGGGGCTGCACTTTTCTTTCTCATCATGATGAAAATAATTAACTCCAGGGATAAGTAATTAGCTCAGAGGCCAGAAAAGGAGGCCCCAGGCTGGAAGCTATTGAAAGGTAGAGAGTCAATCCATAAAGCTAAAGCTCTAGGAAAATGAGCCAGACAACAGTAAAAGGTATTGACTTGGGTAAGGCGGGGAGAGACACAGGCGGACGAGCAGGTGACACAAGATAGCTGTGGAATGAGCTCCTGGAATGTGGAGCTTCTACCAGGTTGCTCTGTTTATGCACAGACCTGGAGCATTCATTGCCAGGGCAGATTTTTGAAGAGATGAAGCTAGAGAGTAATATCTCAAGTATTACCCAGCTCTATGCTGTTATGAAACCTTGCTCCAAATGACATCTTATTTTAAACACAAAACTAATTTGTATTTGAAATACAACTATTGGTCTATTGTAGTAGTTTATGAAAAAATGAATTTAGTCAGGAGATGATGTAAATGAACTGCTTAACCTCTCAATAGTCTATGCATGACCAGGGAACTGCTGTATAGCTTTTTAAAGTATAGAAATAAGATTTAGAAGGAAATTAGTTTATACAGGTAGGTAGAATACGCATTTCAGATGATGCGGGACCTTTCTGGTTTCAGAGAGTGTAAGTCCCATTTCTCAAGCAGTGTATCTGCTTATCCCAGAGAGAGTGTGTGCTCTGGGTTTTGTTTGTTTGTTTGTTTGTTTAATATCCTTATATAAAAAAAAAGACTCATCTTGCCCATGCAGACCTATCTAGTGGTGCCAAAATCCATAGTCCATGCTGATTAATTGGTATTCATCCTGCTAAGCATTTGGAAGACAGGAAACTGGGTAACACCAAAAGTGTTTAAACAGCAGCACATGCAGAAGCACACAGCCCCTCCATCCTGCACCTCTGGTTTTTCTGGGGTGTACACTTAGACAAAAGTGGGTCCTAGATACCACACAGGGCCAATATCCAAGGAGCGCCCCACATAATTTTTGTAAGTTGCAGCAGTATTCCTGGGCTGTAGAATGGCGAACTAGTGATTCTGGTGTCAGTTTCAGTAAGTGACTTGGCAGCATCAGAGGCAGGGCACCTCCTGCGGAGGATGTCAATAACTGGGTTCCTCAAGGGGAAGTCTTGCTGCTACCTGGGGGGATCCCTGACCTTTGGTGGAAAGAGGAGTATTTGAATGTACCAAATTGAGAAAATTAAAAACAGTAAAAGAAAGGCAATTTGCTAAATCAATCTACCCGAACTGAACTGCCTGCCACGGTTCATCAGAATCTGTGAAGATCACCCAAAAGCTTTTAACCACCTACACCATGCCAAAAGATCCTGAGATAACATCTGTTGTTTTATTTAAAACTTTCTCCTCAGGAAAACAATGTATTACCAGGAATAAATAGAAACGTACTTGGCCTCTATCCATTTCAGGCCTTTGTTTCCAGTCTCTGTTTTAAGATGTGTGTGTATAAGTGCATGTGTATAAATATAATACTCATATATATAAGTACGATATCCACAAAATTTTATACCCATTACAATTTTTATCTGTTAACAAAAAGCAAAGGAATATTTTTCCCTCTCAGGGAAAACTTTCATAAGACCTTCTCTGAACAGAATTTCTGGGAAAGAACAAACCATGCAATTATGGACTAGCTAGACTTTCTTAGGATTCAGGTTCCATTGCTGTTGTTTGGACCTCAAAAGGAACTCTGAGATTCAGTGACTCATCTTGTCTATTCAGTCCCCGGTGATGGTGTGGATAAAAAAGGCACCACGTACTAAACCTGACAAGCTCAGAGGAGACCTGCACGGTGGCCTTACAAACCCAGAGACCAAACGTAACTACACAGGATGGTCTGAACATAAAAATTCCTAATTGAAAGCAGGTCATGGCAGGTAGTCACATCCTGGGCCTATAGCTTCCTTGACAAAGGTCAGTCTTTACCTTAAGTGAGCCTGTCTATTGTATTTTTTGCATCTAAAATAGATACCTTTGAAATATCAGAGTAATCTCCTTTTCCAGACCCCTCAGGACACAGCCATCCAATGGAACATGAGACCATGGAACCCCTCATGTTATCTCTTTCCCCATATACTCTCTCCACATGCTGTAAATGTTAATTATTAACTTTGTACCCTGACCCACCGATGTAAAAGCTGTATGTGTCTCTCTATTTTGCCTTTTTATCCAATCCCAGAGATTACTCAGCTCTGCTTTTTCCCATCCTCTTAATCTACCATCAATGAACTAATTTCACTAACGCTCCTTATATCTCCTCCTTTCATCTGAGTGTATAACTTAAGCCACCAAACTGACATACTTTTATTTTCTCAATTCGTTGAGATTTTGTTTCCTGACAGTTGTGGTCAGTTTGGAGCAAATCAACTCATAAAAATTCTCTACATGTTTTGACGTTTCTTACCTCAATGATGGGAACAGTGAACTTTGTAAAGATTGCCAAAGCTCCGAGCAGCTCTTGGAGGGCTGACGTGGGCCTCTGAGAGGCTCGATCTCCTCACAGTTTGATTGGGCTTGCTCGCATTTAGTCACCTGTGTCCCGGGGTCCCTTGTATCCTAGGACATACATCCCTTTAACTTAAGGTACAAAGGAGACCACATTCACCTCCACTGAGTAGCTTATATGAGTCACTGTTTAAGTGATTGGTTCTCACACTTCGCTGCATATTACAATCACCAGAAGACTGTTTAAAAAAAAAAAAAGTCCTGATACAAGACCCCAACCCAGACCATTTCAATCAGAATCTCTATCAGTGGACCCAAGCATCAGCACTCTTTACAGCTCCCAAGTAATTCTAATGTGCCACCAAGTTTAAGAATCGCTGGCTTAAGGTAAAGGGGAAAAATAAGGCAATGAATGCCAGTAAACATTTCATTACTGTGACTGGTTGGAATGGGGCCCAACTAGCCCTTACTGACATTTTGGAGTCATCCACCCCGGAGAATTAGGGAGGAGATAAAAGGACCTTCCACACGTTAAATAGAGGCTCACTCACTGCTACAATTTGTGTGTGCAGGATTCTGCAGTCCACCATGTGGGTGGAGCAGGGTTGAGTAAACCAGTCCTGAAGCCTAAAAAATATAGAACATGCTGAGACAATGCAGGAGGGGTCCCTCTGTGGACCCCTGTACCTGAGTAGAAATGATTTCAATCCCCTTCGGCTTAGCTCATGTAGGTCTGTAAAGCTACCTTTGCTGTAGGAGACAGAGTCCAAGAATAGGACACTCTTTTCAATTCATCTGGGTCCTCTCTAGCACTCGCCTTCCTTCACTATCTCTGTTTGCACATTTTCCTTGGGTATCAGGCACCTCGGGGCACAGTCCTCTGATAAACAAGCTTTGATGTCCAAGTACCAGGTGTGTAAACGCAGCCAGGATGCACAAATGCGCAGCTCCTATTTTTCTATGAAATCCAGAGAAATGTTTTGCCACACATTCCAGCCACCTAGTAAGATTCAATACAAAATTGTGTATTCTGCTCAGTGATAAACTTATCCATACAATCAAAGGGAGGTTACTGACAAATTTCCTTAAAGCCTTGCTACTTAGTGACAATCCCAAAGTCTAAGGAATCCTGGACCATATGATCCTAGTTCCTAGTTCCTTCTCTACTTTTTGGTTTTTCTGGTTACTCCCTTCTTGTTTGGATGATACAAACACTGTGTATTACTCAGAGGATTTTATATTAATACTTAATATATGTATGATGAATAGATGAATAGCAATAGCTCTTAATGATATGGCATTTATTGTGGACCAGGCATTGTCTCAAGCACTTTACATATATTAACTCACTTAAGCCTCATTAAGCCCTACGGAGGGAGGACTAGTAGTAGGGTCATTCTGCAGTACAGGACACTGGAGCACAGAGAGGTTAAACCATTCGATCCTCAGCACAGAGAGGGAAAGAAATCACAGACTGGAAAAGCCAGATTCTGCGCCAGGCCTGCCGATTCCAGCATATTCCTCCTTGTGGAGACGGAGTGAACATTGAAGCCTTCTCCTCTCTATCCAGCGTGTCTTCCTTTAGACCTCACACTTTCTAATTTATTGCGTTTCCCACCCAGAGTCATTTTCAAGGTCTCCACATTGCTATATGGAAACAAGCACATGGCCCCTGACACTACATCCCATCAGAAGCACAGGACAGATTTACAGAGCCATTCCTCCAGTGACCAACACCCCAGCTACCTCCAGCTCTTACTGCAACAAACAGCACACAGGATGCACCCTTGTATTTATCTCTCGCAAACTTTTGCAAGAATTTCTGCAGTGTCTAAGAAGGAGTGAGACTTCTGAGGCATAAAGTAGTCGTGCACTTTAGCTGAAGAGTTGTTGTCAGTTCACTCTCCAAGGGCCCTTTGACTAGTTCAGGTTAATGGTGCGTGAGCAAGAAGAGAGCTGGACTGGGTCCACAACCAAGCGAAAATGAAGAACTCGAAACCATTTGTAGTCTCTTATTCTTTCACTGCCAGGCTTCTACCTAAACCCCTTTTAGCTAAAGCCAACTTTCTTAAGCATTGTTGCAATTATTTTTATTCTCACTAAAAATAGATTAAGTAGGCATTGCATAGGCTCAAGAATACCATATTTCAAATCCCAGTTATGATTTTAAATATGGCTTCAGTCTGTGGGAAACACATCATATATAAAAGCTACCATATATGCTTTTGTTTTCTATGTAACAATAATTCAAAATTAATATGAAAGTTAAAATATACCTATCCCCACAAATTTTGTACAAATATACCAGTCGGCGATAGTCCTCTGCTCAGGAAGCCACCTTAAGAAATGCCACTCCCACTAAAAAGCATGTTGGAGTTTAAAAGGGTTGTGGGGCAGGGGTGGGGGTAAAGAAAGAATAAAGAGAAACTATATCCAACATACAAACCACCAAGAATGTGCTGGCCAGATTGCTTGTTGGCAGGAAAAGATTTTTATAATTTCTTTTCCATAATTTAGCTTAGCTGGATAATTACATTTAGAAAAATAAGAGAGTAACCACAGATGTGTATGTAATGGAATTTTTTAAATGTAGATATATCTCTCATGGAAATAAAAGGGGCAATAGAAGGCTATCATTATCAACTTTAGAACAAAAGTTGTATTCACGCCAACCAAAGGAACAATTTAAATCATCCAGGAAGACACAGGATGCCAATCTTATCTGCTTGTCACTTCAGCACGCTAGCTTGACAGTTGTGCACCCACTCTCAGTGACGCATTTCTAAGGAACAGATCAGCTTCAACAAGTGTGGGAAGCAAAGCCTTTGTACTCAAACCAGTTTCACCCAAAGAGTTCAGAACTTTGTTTTAAGCGGAAGCTTTGTCTCAAATCATTCTTGATTCTCCATAAGTAGTTGAAATGTGCTGGGAAGGTAGCACGCTGAAAATAAAAAGAACACAGGCTTTGGAGTCCACCTGAGTGACAGTCATGCTGGTTATATGACCCTGGGAAAGTTACTTAAGGTCTCCTTCTGGATGTTCCAAAGGAGAATCTTATTCCTTCCTTGCCTTTTCCAGCTTGTGTTCCTTGCCACCTGTAAGCCTTGGTTCGTGGCCCCTCTCGGCACTTGCATCACTCTGACCTCGGCTTCCCTCATCGCATGTTTTTCTCTTACTCTGATCCTCCTGCTTCCCTCGTTTACTTATAAGGGCCTTTATGGTTGCATTAGCCCCACCCAGATAATCCGAAATAATCTCCCCACCTCCAGGTCCTCAATTTAATTGTATCTGCTAAATCTCTTTTGCCATATCATCACAGGCTCCGGGAATTAGGACACAGGCATCTTTGGGGAACACTGTTCTGCCAACCACATTAGCCGTATGACATTTGGCAAAGTGAAGTCTTGATGGACCTCAGTTCCCTTACGTGTCAAGTGGGGATTTTTAGTTTATGAGGGTTGAGTCAAATAATGGCTGCAGAATGCTCAGCAAAGTCCCCGGCTCACAGCGTAAGTGTTCATTATTGGCAGCTCATAATAATACCGAGACAAAAATTAAACAACAAAAGAATGATGCAAGTGGCCTGTGAGTTTTATAATTCAAATGGTTTTCATATTTCCATTGCCTGTGATTGAAAGATATCTTTAGGATCTCATTGAAATGACATGTTACTTAATTTTTTAAGCTATAATCAGGAGTTTGTGTCATAAAACAGAAGGATTACTTAGAGTATTAGTAATAGGTTAAAAAGAGGGCCTAATAGAAAAGATTAAATGAACCTTACCTTGGCTCAAAAGAAAAATCAAAACTGTGGACTAGAAAATAGGTATAAAAAGCCTTAAAATTGCACATTTCCAATGACTCAGATAGCTAACACCCAGGAGCATATCCAAGGGATATGGACAAAGATTCAGCTACACGGTGTTTGTAATTGCATAGTTTATAAACAGGGAGAAGTGTGAAAATCAAATTGTTGTGTAGTAGGAAGCTCTTTCAATAAATTAAGCATATATTTTTTTAAAAGAAAACAATGAAGGAAAAAGAGAGAAGAAACATACCAAAATGATAAAAACAGAGAATTGTAGTTAACTGTTGGTAATTTTTATTTTTTTCTATTCGCTTAGCTTTATGCTCTAAAGTTTCTATCATTTTCTACTTTGTAACAGACCAAATCCAATGTTTGTTTCTCTGTAGAGTTTGTTGGTTTTGCATTGCAACACAGAATGAGCAAGTTCAGTTAGGGCTCTGCCTGAACAGACCTGCCGCACAGAGGGGCCAGTGGTTCTAGAAACTGAAGACTCAGGCAAGAGACAGAGTTTTCCCATTTCTCAGGAGTCCAAGAGCTACATTTAAGCCAGACAGAAAAGCAAGCAGATGCAAGAGAAAGGTGCTGGATAATCAGAAGTTCTGGATAATGGAAAAGGATTAAAAAAAAATGTATATCCTAAATTGGGTGCAGATCGAAACTGAGTGGTTAGATCGAGACACCCAAAATAAAATTTTCTCAGAATAAAAGCCTTGACTACTTATTCTATCAACTGCCATTGTCGATATTAGTATTCATTCTCCACTCCTGTATTTACATGTGTAAACTGTACCTTCTGCTGCATTCAAAAGTATTGACCTGAGATTATCTCAAGGACATGATAAGCAGAGGCACAAGAGACACAGGGGAAAGACTTTTCTGATGATATAGCCCAACAACAGAAGTACAAATAATATGATCCTCACTCAGCATCTCAAGTAAGTACACTTGTGCCTTAGACTTGCTATTCCATTAATTAACTCTGTGACCTTGAACAGATCAATTATACTCTCAGAGTTTATTTCCAGAGAAGATCAAACTAGGATTGTTTTCTAACCATTATTTTTGGAAACAGCATGGGGATGGAGTGAGGAATGAAAACCCCTACCCCTTTCACTCTTGCTTAAAACTAAAGCAGTTACCATTTTTATCTCTTTTATTCATTTACATTTTCTCATAAGATTTTGTTTAAAGAAAGAGTTCCGCGGTCTTTATAAAATGATTTGAAAATTCCTTGACCAGATGACTCCTAATGGATTTCCAAAATATAACAATCTGCCTAGAAGGACTTCAGATGGTAGCCAAAAAGTCAAGAAACAAAGGATTCAAAGGCCAGGTGCCTGAAACTTGAGGCCAAAGGCGGTGGCCGCATAACACAGGCCAAAAGCAGGGGAACACTCGTCAGGCATCTGGGAAGCCAGTGAGTCTGGCTCTACATCCTGTCTTCCCACTTTGCCGGGCATAACTCTGTCACCCGCATCTCCCAAGTGATGCCCCAGCGTTATTGTTATTTAGGCCAGGTCAGCTGGGTCAAATATTGTATTGTAATTATACTCTGCACCCAAAACTGTAAATGGAAAGGACTGGAACACATACGTATTTATTTATATCTCATTGTCACCTCTAGTTTAGTTCATTACCAAGAGCATGGAAAAGAAAAAACCAAAGAAGGGCAGGAAAGGGTTTGTATTCACTTAGATGTATCCATGAGAATAAAAGCCAGCACTTGCTCCTTATTACCCTTAGTTCCCATCCTCTGAAAACCTGTACACTTAGCTCCACCTCAGTTCTGGATATCAGTAGTAATGGCTGCCACTTATTGCACACCACCTATGGGCCAAGTGCAGTACTACATGCTCCCCATGTGCACTCATCTGATTCTCCGCACACTCCTTCTAGGGATTATTGACCCAATTTAAAGATTACAAAAGCAAAAGTCAAGGAATGTAATTACTTTCTCAGGATCTCGGAACTGGACGGAGAAGAGTACAATGACTCAAACCTGGACATTCCAGGCTGCAAAGCCTGTTTTCTCAATGTGGACAGACCGTGGAGTTTATTGCATGAGCAACAAGGTGTGTAAAACTAGGGAGTTCACACAATTCCCTAGTCACATAACTAGTAATTTGCTTCTCCTACTAATTATCCTTTGTAACAAGCGCATTTTGAGTAATAACAGAGCACATGATTTCTTTCTTCAAAATGTCTTCTGAAGGTCATGACTTTTAGCAGAAGTAACTATTTTCTGTTTTGGTCTGGCTTTAATTTGGGTAATAGTCTGATTGAACATAGATATTTATGACATTTATTAAAAGCTTTTATTACTAATTTTGCCTAGAAAAAAGTTTTAATGGAGATGTATTGGAGAATTTCCATAAAATTAATGTCCAGACTTAATGGATGTCTAAGGTATCATTATTAACGGGAATGTTCCATATACTAGGATCCTTTGATTAGAGATTAGATACAGTTAGATCAGAACTTATTTAAAGCTGGACACATGCCAAAGTATCTAGAAATTCAATTTAAACACATTCTAGAGGCTAATGCTTTATTTAGGTTGTGTCTTTATGATGCCAAATGAAAAGCTGCGGTTACTAAAAATCAATTGATTTGGTCAGCAGCTGGATGATCTAAAGACCACATTATGCTCCATCTGACTTTCGCTGATGCCTACACACAGGCAATCAGCTGAATCAAGATGAATTTTCCAACTGTAGAAATCGACCATCACCCATGCAGAAGGACATTCTCATTGGACCGGCAGCCTGGGTCTCGCACAGTCCTTGATTGGTCCCATCTTGACTGATGGACTCAGTAAGACTTTCTGTCTTTCCTAAGAACTCAAACCCACAACTGTCATTCTCAGCAATGTAGGGGAGTCCCGGGCTCCTGCTCTCATCTTGCAAAAGGTATATCAAAGACCCCTGGTGGCAGGGACATTTTCATACTACATCTGCCACCAATTCTGAGAGATGAGCCCCTTCCTAGATTGAACAGCTGTCATCTAGAGTTGACTTTAAGGTGCCCAAGAAAAGTGTCATGTGGGAGTATAAGCTTTAGTTTAATCTGAGGAGTCCTAAGCCATTCTCAACACACTTAAGCAACTAAAAACAGTTTGAAAGTGGTTGGAAATATCAGAGAGAAGGGGAACTATTTCTGACCTAGTTAAGAACAAAATTCACTTTCAGCCATCTCACTCCCTGCAAGTAATTTTCTGGGTTGGTGGGCACAGGGCTACCTATGCCAACAAGCCTTTACTAGCAAAGCAGAGGGGAAGCCACTACATCCAAGTCAATGAGTGATGCTGCTTTTGTTAGAACTTGCCCTGAAGACTCTCATTTTTTAAACCCCAGTCTCTTATCTTCCTGGACCCAAACCAGAAGCAATGCACACCAGTGGCCCACAGACATGTTTTGTTTGGCTCACAAAGTAATGGCCCCAACAATATTTAAAGAAAATTTGCAGCAAACTTAATGAGTTGCTAGCTTTCAAAAATTGTGAGAATTCATAGAAAATGTGTATCTTCAGCTTCTCTGAAAAATTCAGAATATGTGGTACTTCTGAGCTCACATTCCCCTAGTGCTCCCCTTAGTGAGCCTCCACCCCTCCCTACTGGCCTGGGGTCAAGTTTTTCTTACACTTGGCTCACTTGATTTGTTTCTATTTCCTGCCTGACCTCTGTGGACATTGGATTCTACAACTCCACCCCGAACTGAAAGAACTGGACGCAGTCTCAAAAACCGTTTTCTCTGAATGCCTCCTTCTATAAATGAGAACTGGAGATCTGAGAGGAACCTGACTCGTCCCAAATCACACATCTTGCCAGTGGCAGAGCTGGGAGCAGATTCCAGGTCTTCACTGAATCCATCATCTCCAAATAAAATTAACCCCAACAGACACTCTGGCCATTCATATCAAATACAGCTAAAATGTATCAAGTCTTCAATACAAACCTGGCACTGTGCTAATATCCTTTAACAGGTGACCCCATGCCATTCTCATAGCAACACTGAATTAGGTGTTCATGTTAACCCTGTTTTACAAATAAAGACACTCAAGCTTGGAGAGACTGAGGAACCAGCCCCATGTCTCACAGTAAAGGTAGACCCATGATTAAAAAGCCAAAGTCCAATCTCTTACCTGTTTCTCCTTCCTCTAAGCTCGGATTCACTCATTCGTTCAACAAATTCCTGCGCCCGTGTTATGAGCCCTGCACTGTTCTAGGAGCTGGAGATACAGCAGGGAAGCTCCAAAGTGGCTGTTCTCCTTGAGCTTTGAGCCCGTTACAGCTTGCCGGTGCCATCAACTGCCTGCACCATGATCAATTATCTCAACGTATGCCATCTCACATCATCATATGTTTTTTATGTTTAAAATGTTCTGCCTGTATATGCCTCTAACCTCACGAGATGTCCCTCTTTTAAATTGCCCACGATATCGCTCAGCACTGGGAGGGCTCCTTATCAGTGTCGTATAAATATCTTTAATTTGAACACAAGTGAACACAGAATAAACAGGACGATACAGGAAGAGAGCCAGGCTTCCATTCTTCCAGGCTCTGGCTGATCAGCCGTGATTCACGTGTATGTGTCCTGTCTGCTCCTCTGTAAACAAGAACCTGCCTGTGTGGCCCACAATACTTGCTCAAATGCCTACCTATTTGCAGTTGTCCCTCCCTACTTGTCTAGCCAGTCTTCCCCATTGATGTAGAATCTTATAAATTGATCTGAGAAATAAAAAGAAGAACTTCCATTTTCCTCCTAGAAGCCAATTCTGCTGTCTTCAATGGGCAATGCAGGCCCTTACCCCCTGGGCTTATATCCAATCAGTGTGCTGATGGGTACAAATAGACAACGGCTCAAAGGAACTAAAAGGATGCATGTGCTCTTTGATTAGAAGAGGGCGCCTGATTACATCCTAACCAGAAAAGAGCTCTTCTTTCCCCAGGAAGTGGACCAAGTGCCAGTGCCCTCTTTGTGATGAGACCATCTGATCACTGGTGGAGAGAAACCCCTGGGCCCTCAGCTGACAGCTGCTGTCAGCCCCCGAAGCAATTGCTGAGGTTGCAGACAGCAGACTGCAGGTGCCCTGGCCGCTAATATGGTTGGTGTGGGAGCCAAAGCAAGACACACGGAGAGAGGCAAAATATGTCTTTAGTCAAGTCACAGTCACCTACACAAACAATTTCCTCACTGAACTGTAACATCTCTGCACTACCAACTGCCTGACGTGCAAAGTGCATAAGAAAAAGAAGCCACCTGACTAGTTACCTGTCTCAAAAACAAAGACTCCAAGAAATAGTTCATCTTCTAAATCATTGATTTATTAATTAATTCATTAGTCATCCATTCCAAAGCAAACAAGGAGTGGGTACTTAGTGTGCTCCAGGCATTTTGATAATTCTGCATGGACTTGTTCTCCTTTAAGTTAATAATTGTGAGCTGTCCAAAAACGTTTACCTGAGGGGGAAGAGCTTATGCTTCAAGATTATACAGACTTACGTTTTATTTCAACTTGAATTTTTTTTCAGCCATTCTCTGGCACTGTGACATTTATTCACTGATGGTTCCTACAAGGTTCAGTTTCTTTAAGCAACCCTGTGAGGTATTAAAATTGTAAGTTTATATTTTGCATTGTCCTGAGATTAAGTTTGATCATATGTAAAAAAACCTACAGAATGCTTCATACTCAGAAAAGTACTCAATAAATGAAGGCTTTGATTTTAATCTATTTTGTTACTAAACATTATTTTTAAAACTGTCCCCCAAAAGTTAAGGATCAGCCAAGTTTCCTTTAAATGCATGGGTTAATAATGGTACCCACCTGTTTTACTGAGGGCAGAGCACGTGAAGCCCTAATAGAGGCTAAGAAAAAGCAGGAATGTGGAGGGGATCTGTTGGACTCTACTTTCTATTTTATGATTGTTAAGAATGACATGTTAGAGAAAATGATACAAGTGTAACATAAAGAAGCACTTGAAACTGAGAAAAATACTTAAAAGCAAGGGTTATGAAAAAATAATCTCAAGATTTCCAGAGGACATCATTGAAAATATGGCAGTAGTAAAGCAAAGGGCACACACATACATGTGAAAGGGGCAGTGACGAAAGGCTGTGATAAAGATTCATCAGCTCTAGGGGACTGGCAGTATGACAAGAACAAGAGATTGGCCATCAAAAACCAAACTGACAAAGTAAAAGACTATTAAAAATAGGGTCTTTAATTTCCACTATTAGCAAAAGCAAAAACAAAAACTTACACCAAATATCAGAAATAAAAATCTAATCTAAAATTCATAACAAGTCCTATTGAGGAAAACTTAAATTTTCAAAAATATATATTTTTAAAGTATATTTCTTAAAAGAAACAACAAATTACACATTAATTCCAGATTTAAGTTGATGTTTTAATAGTGCATGAGATGAGATAAGATCCTTCTTCTGATTCACCATTTCTACCAGCTTTTGAAATTCTGTGCAAAAAAAAAAAAAATACATATAGCTATTGATGCTCCTACTTGTTCAGCACTTTGTGGGATGGTTGGTGTACATATGTAACATGCAAATGAAAATCAGTTCAGTATCTTTAAGTTATTCAGACACAGATATATTTTTCATTATTCAAAACAATTTCCTGTTGCTTTTTCTATAACATGAAGATTTAAATGTGGTCTTCAGAGTGTCTTCAATTTGAATTAAAAATCAACATCTGACTTTTTTTCCATACAAAAAGTAGATGCTGGTATGAAAACTTATCTGATAAGGAGTGTCATGATTTAAGGTCCTGAAAGTAGACTTTGGGTGTACTAAACATGATGGAACAATTTTAAATGGATATAATCTACATATTGAAATGAACTGTATACAATTTAGGAAAAAGCTAAATTAAATATAACTAACTACTGTTTTAATGAGTGTTTCAAACAGTAATTTCCAATTTTACCAAAGTAATTTAGACCAGCTATGGAGATATGCCAGTTTTGTATATCTGGGTCCTTCATGCTACTTTCCAAAATAAAAACCTATCCCTAGTTTATATTACAGTTACTCAAAATTCACTTAAGTACAGTGTATTCAATTGGCTTCTTACCACCAAGAAAATTATGTCTTTCTCTATTTACATGGCCTTGAAGTTTCTGTCTCTCCAGCTGGCTTTTTATTACTTTTCCCTGTGTTCCTTATTCTGCCTCTCCAGAGGCATAAAAGAGTAGACTTATAATTCTATGGAGCAGCATAAAGAATAACTTTTACATTGGCATTGAAGAAGAAAGAAAAAGTCTACCTCCTTGTACAAGCGATTGTAATAATTTCTGTACAATTCTAGTAAGTATTAATGACTTTTAATCCTAGCATCGATTTCTCCTTCTTCATGAAATAGCCTTGATTTTTCTTTGGGAGTTTTCCCCTTCCCTAATCTCACGTTATGGGTCTGAGTAGGGTTCACCCTTAGACCAACGCACACAGACATAGACTAATCTGTACACTGCATTTCTCCTCCTCCAGTCATTGGTGCACAGATGACCATGTGGTCAAATCTACTCAATTTATAGGGAATTTTAGGACCGAAGTAGCTCAGGGTTTTCACTGCCTGACCACAACAAGCCCAGCAAACTGCAAAAAATAGAGCACCTAGGATAGCACATAGCAAACTCTTGTTAAGCGTTAGTTCGTTTTTCTTCTTTCCTACCCTTCAGACATGTTCATTTTAGATTTCATGTATAAGTGGAGTCGTATGGTATCTGTCTTTCTCCGTCCAACTTATTTCACGTCGATGCTTGTCTGTTTCCCACCCTGCGGGTGTTCGGCAGAGAGTGAAACACACCGGAGGCTTTGCAGCGCTGCAAGCCTGGGGAGAGAAAGACAGTGCCCCCTCCAAGGAGGACACTCCCGTTCCCAGGCTTCCAAGGTTTTTACTGAGGCTGGTTACTAAGGGTGCATAGAATTGCTAACAATTGCATCTGTTCCCGGGTAGGGGAGGAGAGGGGTGAGAGAACAGTCAAGTAATGTTTACCAGGACAACCAAGAGGGAGGGAACACTGGTTCCCCTTCAATGGCCGCGTTCGTGCCAAGTTCCGCGTTCGGAACTCTGCTCTTGGTGTCACAGGTGCACATACCAAGGGGCCCGAACTCCCACAGATAACACCCTCTAGGCCCATCCGTGTAGTCGCAAATGGCAAGATTTCATTCATTTTTTATGGCTGAGTAATATTTCATTGTATATAAACTACATCTTCTTTATCCATTCACCTACTGATAGACACCTAGATTGTTTTCATATCATGCTTATCATAATCTTTTGGTATTTTTGAGACTTACTTTATACCCAACATATGGATCTACCAGTAAATAAGTGTATTATATAGTAGTTGAGTATAGAGTTTTATAAACTTCATTTAGGTCAAGTAGGTAGAAAATATTTGTCAATTCATCTACATCCCTAACATATATATTTGTCTGCAGATTCTAACAATCGTGTTAGAATAACTTGTATTATAATAACTATTTATTCTAACAATTTTTGCTACTTATTATGACAAATTGAATTATTACAGATGTGTCAATATCTGCTTTTACTTCAGCTAGATTTTCCTTTATATTTTTTGAGTTTAGGTTGTAGGTTATTATTATATTTCTGTTGAATTGGTCCCTTAAACACGATTAAATGCTTCCATTTATTTCTAGTACTATTTTTTACCTTAACATCTATTTTGTCTGGTATTACTTTTGGTTTGTGTTTGTATACTATATCTTTTTCCATTCTTTCACTTTTAACATTTCTGTGTCCTTCTATTTAAAACATGGCTCTCATGAGCAGCATACCATCCTGGTAGGACGGTGGGTTAAAATTAAAGAGTTAAAATTAAGTCGATTAAAAGAAAACAATTTTAAAGCTACATTTCCTGTACACCTGAGCTTATAAAATAAAATCCACACTCACCGTACCTCCATGTAGGTGTGTGTTTGGTGAGTACCTGGCCCAAGAACAAGGAACTTGGGACTCATTATTACAGCAAAGTGGTTCGGAGCTCAGACTCCCGCTTGGCTCTTCCAGCTTCCTGCCAGCAGTGGCCCGGACAGCAGTTTCACAACCTATTTGCAAAAAGCAGAGAAAGTGTAGCCTTGACTAGGATGGGGATGGGGCTAGCAGGAGGAGGCAGATCTCTCTGAAACTAGAGAAATCTGTTTGCCTAAAACAATGAGCACATGGTAACAAAGAAATATATCTACATTCTATAAAAAAACAAGTGGCCCTGATACCAATTTCAGAAAAAGTTGTTTATACCCCAGGCATGTGAATTTTTCACTTATAAACCTGCTATCTGACTCTCATGTTAGATTTGAAACTTAAAAGGATTCCACTTACAGTTATTACAATGTGAATGGTGCAGCCTGCAATTAAAATCTGAACTTGTCTTACATTTTCTACACCATCTCTAGGATGACCCAACTTCTTCAAATAAACGACACAACAATGTTTAGAAAATCTTTCTTAAATGTGATTTGGTGTAGAAACTACTAAAAAATTAAAATTATCCCATCACATTCCTCTTAGTTCAAATGACCCAGAGAGGGCCACAGAGCTAAACAGTGGCAGGGCTACACTCTTCACATTTTTTTTCTCTGCATTATAATAAAAAGACCAGACCTATCCATGTAGGGGTATATTTGTCAAAATATTACACCAAGAAATATTTGAATGCAATAAGTATGTCAATGCAGCTGTATGGTTAAGTGTTATAACCTCTGAAGTCAAAAATTCAAATTTATAGTTGCCACATTAAGCATAGATGTTAAAGCATTAAAGTTAACACCATATACAGTCGTATAAAATATTACATGTGTAAAGGGGCTGAGTTACGTTCATACTGGGAACCATAATTTAGAATTTCCTGACTTCTGAACATGTAACACATCATAGTAATTGATCTAGCTCCTTGGAGCTAATATAAAATATCTTGTTAACATGTTTTCTATCCAATTCTTTCATCATTTACCTTTGGCTCTTGGAGAAACGATTCATCATGCTCAAATGTTTGCACACACCTGCACTGAGCCACTACAGCAATGGAAAAGCCAATGCAGCCGAGACTGAGTGAAAAGATTTGGAAACCCAGCAGGAACATTGTTAGTGTGGACGCTTAGTCTTGATCCCACAAGATGACACTCTGCCTTGGGTTCTGGAGTTCTGTTTGCTTTGCCTTATCACAGTGATAGTCTCATATCCTGCTGGGTACTCTGGGGTAGAGGATATCAAGGTGGTTTGCGCATGTGGGATATCTGCAGACCACCAGTTCATAAAGCTGGTGGAGCAGAGGAAGGGACGGCCTACACCAACGTGGAACGTGATGTAGATTTCCTGGCAACGCAAGAGAAATCACACTACCATGGACTAAATGTTTGCACCCCCTAAATTTATATGTTGAAACCCTAACCTCCAATGTGATGATGTTTAGAAGTGAAGCCTTTAGGAGGTAATTAGATCAGGAGGGCAGAGCCCTTATATATGGTATTAGTGCCCTTATAAAAGGCACCCCAGAGAGCCCTCTAACCCTTTCCTGCCACCATGCTGGTACTCAGATCTTGGACTTCCAGCCTCCAGAACTGTGAGAAGTAAATTTTTGCTCTTTTTAGGCTGCCCAGTTGATGGTGCCTTGTTATAGCAGCCAGAACTAAGACATAACAATCTTTGATGCAATCCTCTGCCAAGCACCGGGGCTATGTGTTCTTCCCTTCAACAGACCCCATGTCATTATTTCATTTGACTGAGCCTCAGATTCACTGCATACTAACCCACTTCTCCTTAACGTGTACCTCCTGTTGCTTTGCTCCTCATCAGGCAAAGAAAACTAGCAGCCAATAGTTTGAAAGATATTACCTGATGGGTGTCCAACCCGCAGCCCATGGGCTGCATGCAGCCCAAGACGGCTATGAATGCAGCCCAACACAAAACTGTAAATTTACTTAAAACACCGTGAGATGTTTTTTGTGATTCCATGTTGCAGTGTATTTAATATGTGGTCCGCGACAACTCTTCTTCTTCCAATGTGGCACACAGACACCAAAAGGTGGGACACCCTTTTTCAGACACTGCTCGAAGCTCCTAAGAAACATGGATGCATTTAACCCAGTAAAGTAGACACTGGCAAACTATGGCCCGTGAGCCATATCTGGTCTGCCACCTCTTTCGACAAACAAAGTTTTAGGAACACAGCCACATTCATGTAAGTGTGTGAGTGTTTAAGGGCTAGCGATGGCTGTGTTTGCATGACAACAGCCAAGTTGAGTGGTGACAACACATATGGCTAGCAAAATCAAAAATAGGCACTCTCCGGGGTCTGTAGAAATGGTTCCCCCACCCTGAAGTAGAGAATTCCCCTCTGTGTGCTCGGCAAAAACCAGACTCTCCAGGGCACAAGTGAGAAAGTTACAATTGGTATTAACGGAATCCTTGGGTTTGGGAAGAGGGAGGAAGTTTAAATAATGGCACAATTGTCTATACCTAATAGTTATACATTAAGACCTGGTTTTTATCAGACTTAGGACAGGGAATCCTTTTCAGTTCAAGACCTAGTCACGACGTTCATCCTTTTGTATTCTGTCTCCCAATCATTTGACCTTGTCCAGACTTCACTTCTTACAATTTTCAACCAGAAATTTAATAGAGGTCACTAGGACCTGATCAGAGGAAGACAATGGCATGCCCACAGGAGTGCTTGTTTAATGTAGTCTGCTTGCAACTGAAAAAAGGGAGGCTATATTTCATAAATCTCCAAGGACTGCAGTTTACATATGGAGTTCTTGGAGTACCCTCTTTCCAAAAAAGAACATATGCTTCTCTGGCAGGGAAGAAAGAAGGGAGCTTCCTCTGACCCCTCCCAGAACTTCCCCCTTTTGTCCAGAAGCTACTCCCCAGGACAGTGATGGGGCCATCCCACAAGCACATGTTGGCCACATATTCACGTTGCCAAAACATCTGGAGTGAAAAATGCATTTAATCATTCTGATTATTTTCCCCTGAAGCAATGCCAAACATCTGTCTAACTAGAAACAGCTGTGTATTAGTTTGGGGATGCCATAACAAAATACCACAGGCGGGGTGGCTTAAACAACAGAAATTTATTATCTCATAGTTATGGAGGCTGGAAGTCCCAGATCTGGGTGCCAGTATGATATTCTAGGGAGGACTGTCTTCCTGGCTTGCAGATGGCCACCTTCTGGTTGCATCTTTACACGGCAGAGATGAGGGGTGGGGATGGGGTTAGCTCTCTGTTGTCTCTTTGTATAAGAGCATTAATACCATCATAATGATCCTACCCTCATAACCTCATCTAAACCTGATCACCCCCCGAAGGCCCCAGCCCCCAATACCATCACATCAGATGGATTTCAGGGGCCACAATTCAGTCTATAGCGAGCTCCACTCTTGCAGTAAGAAGGCCAGCACTGGGTGTCTGTGGGAATGCCCTAGGCAAAGGTTCAGTGAGTCAGAGCACCAGAGACAGCATGGCCCCAGCTCCCTCATGGTCCTCATTGCCATTAACCACATCCACCTATGAGTCTTCCGATGATGGGGCCACACCGAGACAGTACCCACAGGCTTGGCACATCTAAGAGCTTTCTCTGCGTTCAGCATAAATCTAGGTTGGATGAGCCAGGATAAAAATGTGCTAGATACCTTCTGCCATTCAGGTTGCAGAAACTTGAGAAACACTTAGCTTAGAATTCCAGAACAAAGGCAGACTCACATAACTAGACACCATTACAGTTCTATCAGTTTAGTAACAAAACAGCCCCAAAACTCACAGGCTTAAAACTTAGCATTTATCATTGCCCAGCTGGGTAGTTTAGCTGACCTAGGGCAGACATGCCTGACTTTCTCTGGGCTTGCTCACACATCTGTGGGCAGCTGGCGCGTAAGCTGGGGGTTTACTAGTCTAGGATAGCCTCAGACACAGGACAGACAGCTGTCTAGTTGTCATCTGGGTTGACTGGGGTGACCAAGCCTGGTAGTTTCCAACCTTCTGTGTCTAGTTTAGGTCTATTCTCAAGATGCTTCCAAGGGAGCAGAAGCAAACTTTCTGAGGCTTAAGCTAGGTGCTGGAACACTGAGGGTGCAGGCACCTCTACTAGTGAAAGCCAGTCCCAGGGCCAGCCCAGATTCCAAGGGTATGGAAATAGACTCCACCTCTTGTTGGGAGGAGCCGCCAAGTTACATAGTAAATAATATGGACACAGAAAGGGGTAGAGAACCATGGCCATTTTTGCGATCCTCCACAGGAGTGAAACCTGGGAAATGGTGGTTATTCAATAATTAATGAGTTCCAGACAATCATTCGCTTCTTCCCCTGTACTCATTGCCTTTTCCTAAGAAATGAACATGGAATATTGGGCCATGGAAAAGAAAACAGAAGTCTTCTAGGCAATGAAGAGCTGGAAAAACTAAGTTTTACCTATCACCTTGGCAACAAGGAGCTGCGTCACTTTGAACCAATCATTTTCCTC
Organism: Mormoops blainvillei; assembly: GCA_004026545.1. Taxonomy (NCBI): domain Eukaryota; kingdom Metazoa; phylum Chordata; class Mammalia; order Chiroptera; family Mormoopidae; genus Mormoops; species Mormoops blainvillei. The sequence continues at coordinate 83,402 of PVJD01001928.1, read as the reverse complement.
CTTTGAGACTCTGTTTCTTTTCATCCTGAAAAGAAGCATGAGAGGCTATTTTATCTTAACAGTTCTTATCATTTGGATATTCTATATTCCCATCAAATTATTCCCTGTAGACCTTCCCAATTAGTCACCTATAAAGCATTGTGTTAGAGGTGCAGACTGGTAGCCATGTCTTGTTCAGAGTAGCACTGAAAAATACTCAATTGTTAATTACCCTAGGTCTGCTTCTACTCCCGGGCTGACGTGATTGAAACAATTAGACGTCTGAAAGACAACCTTGACCCTCAGATTCAGCAGGTATGACTTCCTTCTGTAACTCCTCTGCACAGGTCTACACCAGCAGGACAGGAGTCTCTGTCCCTCTCATGGCCCAGAGGGTACAGGATGGGCCCTGAGAAGAGCCAGCATATTTCTGTCTTGCCCTCTCGTCATGAGTTGAGGCGTGTCTCCATTTTTTCGCCTGACTTGTGAACAATGTTTTGGTAGACAAGAGACACATTGTCTAGAGTGTTAATTATTATACTAAATTTGTAAATTGAAGAGGTGTGTGAGAAAAACAATGTCCTCAGTAGACAGTATGAGTATCTGTTATAAGACATTTGCCCAAACAGGCCCCATGCATACTTAAATTTCATAAAAGCCTAAAATTCTTCATCTGAGCTCAGTAACTTACTGAAACCTTTCATTCCCTAATCCTTACCACAGTAACTGACACATAGCATGTGCTCATTAAATACTTTGTAAATTTAAGTATGTTTGTGGGGGAAAGAAGAAATTTACTTATTATATTAAGGTTGCGTTTGCAGGTTGCTAAAACATCCAGTTGAAAAATGAAAACTCCAATCATTTCTATGCCAAATTATGCCACACATTCCAACATCTGGGAAACATTTGGAGCATTTTTTCTTTGCCCTGACTGTTTTGGTGTCCTAGGGAGGCAAGCCTCAGGAAATGGTTGGGGGTGTTTGTGGTGAGGGGCGTGTACAATGTGGGAGGTAGCATTTTGAAAGTGGCTTCTGGCAGGGGTTGGGGAGGGTGCTGGTGAAGTCGAATTGAAAATTGGTTCACCTCTCTATGCTGATTACCATGCAAATTTGTGCTAGCTTTTCTCCTAATCACAAAGGGCAGTTAATAGCAAAGGTCACCATGGTGTTCATTGTCCTTTGCCCAACGATTTCACACCAAAAGTTCAACAGGACATGACGTTCAAGAAAATTATTTTGTAGCGACTCAGTGGAATCTTACTCTATTAAAATATATATTTATTATATATAAAATATATAACAGATATAAATAAGATATAAAATATAGCTATTAAAATATAAACTATGAGAATTTTGAAGCCACATGGAAAAATATTTATGCTAAATGTCTAACTAGGAAAAATATTTAAGCTAAAATGTCCTATACGTTAATAGTACAAAGAGCTAAAATGTAGATGAGTAATGAGTGGCATCCTATAGGAATAGACCTTGTCCATTCAGGATTCTACACAGTGTCACTACAGGTACAGATGGCTCCCCGCCAGCATCATGGCTTCATGTATAAGCAGTTTCATCTGGTTCATGTACCTCCCCTCTAAAACCAAGTTGCTTATCAATTCATTTTTTCAATATTGATTAAGAGCTTACTCCCAGCCAAGTACTGGCTCAGAACGCCTATCATTGAAGGGCAATGGGGGAGGGAGGCATGTCAATAAATAATTCTTAAATATGAATTTAATATTGTTGTTATTTAACCATTTTTGAAAAACATTGTAACAAAGATGTAATGGGTCTTTCCAGCAGTCATGGGTGGACTGCAATGTGTGTAGTGCCTGACTCTAATGCCCTGACAGCAGGCAAGGCAGAGGGGATACCTGAGATGAGAGGGCAGCAAAGGACTATGGACACAGAGCTCTTGTTTCCTAAGGGACAGTCCTTTTGGCTACACACGTCCTGGAAATGATTCCTTGCCACTCAAAACCATCAAAGCAAGAGAGAGTTCTTGGGATCATGCATCTTCTACATATATATTTAAAAAATTAGAAATCCAAAAAGCTAAATTCACTCTTAACACTAAACCAATATCTAAATCCTTTAGAATCTTTCATTGTCATATCCCAATGAAATATTATTTTTTTCATTTTGTAGTTGATATAAGAACACTAGATTGGTATGCTTGTTTCTCTTCCAAGTTATATATGGTTTCTAAATTAATTATTATAGTACAAAATAATTAGGACACACTACCCTATTTTGGGGGATCATCATCTCATTGTTCTTTACCAATGGAAAGTTATAAAGGACACTGAGACCTGAGATTTACACTTAGAGAGCCTATTGCCTATGACATTTGGAGATTATGAGATCTCCATGGCTGGAGAAGACAGGGATTAATGCAAATTGGCTCTGAAAGTGCCATCAGGTGCATAAGCTACGCATAGGTCTTAGAGTCACATCTCCCACCAGCTCTCCAGACATCACTGATCACTGAGCTCAGCCCTAAAAGTTGAAGAGTCATGGCCAAAAAATTCAAGGTGTTCAAGATTCAAGGAAAATTCCTCAGTGAGGACCCTTCTCTCTTCCACCTTATTTTTTTTAATGATTTTATATAAGCTAGGTCACTTAACTTGATTATCAGAGGCCACCAAAACAGGTTAGCTTGAAGAGTGAGAGGGTGAATGACAGATGTAGGACATACAATGCTTCCTGCTGGATGTGATTGAGCTTATGCATGATCCCAATTATACATCACCAGTTGTCACGTGCCGAGTCCTTACCTCTCCCTTTTAGTTGCCTGGCTAAATCTCTGCACAGGGGACCCCAAAAGACAAGACCCAGGGAATCATCCTCTCTATCTGACATACCCAAAGTTGACTTGGATGGTAAATAAATGATAATTTCTGATGAAGTTTTCAACTGGTAGATTTTTTTCCCCCATTTCTGGCCATGATAGAAAAATATGTGACAAGAGTGTAGACATTCAAGGAATGGAAAAGTCATTTAAGGACAAAATGAAGGTAAAAAAAACTTGTGGGTAATCAATACATCACGGGCAGGAAGAAATTTGGCACATTTCAAAATGGAAAACAAAATAGTATGAAGAAAACTAGAACTTTCCATAACTTCAGTTGCACTTCATTTTCCAAATGTGTGTGCTTTTAAATGATTAAGGTTTTTAACAATCCAGAATTAAAGGAGCAAAGAGTAAAAGAAAATAAATCCTTCCATATTCAAAATGTGCAATATTGAAACTTGCCAACAAAAACACAAGATCGCTTGGAACCAGTTCTTGGCCATAATTAAATTAGAATGTGTTTAAATTCTTAATGGCGTGGTATTTTACACTGAGTTTAAAATATACACCTAAACACTCTAGCCATCATGAGTTATTAATATAATGTGTCCAATAACTGGAGAAGAATGGCAGCATATTATCACTCCTCCCTGGCTAATGAAACCAATCATCCTCTCTAGCATTTTAGCCACAAAAACCAGAATCACTCTCTTTGTAGCTTAAAAGGTTTCAGAAAGCATTGAAGCAGCTAAAAGGTAGCCTTTTTTGCCTGATGAAATGACCCTGAAATAAATGTTGGGTTGTTTTTACTGAATTGTGTGTGTGGGCGTGGGTGTGTGTTTTCTTTTTAAGCTTTCTCTACCTTTTCCCTACTCTGCATGGAATAAAATCTATTCAGATCCTGAGAGACAGAGCAGCATGGCCACGGTTTACTAATTGTTATCACAAAGCTTCTGTATGAGAAGAAAATCACAGTTTAGAAAGCTAAACCTGCCTGTATAGTTACTGAGCTTATTTTTATAAAGATTTCCTTAAGTATGCATATTAAATAGTCCTTGGTAATAGGTGATAGAAATCTGTTGAATTCAAACTAGTGAGAAATAGTGTAGGCATCAAACAACTGAACAATCAAACATTTAATTAAAATAAGGACTGGCTAAACCCTTTAACTAGCAGGATTCATGGGCCAGCATTGGGACTAAGGGCTTTGGCAAGAACCATGGTCTCCTCTCTAGACGTTCTGGCATTAGAACAAGGGCAGTTATGCCAAATGTATTTCAGTGGACTCTACCATTGGACTAATGATCCTCCTAATTGTTAGGTCAGGCCTTGTAAAGCAATCTTCATAAAAATAGGTGACGGGGCAGAATGGACAGAATACTGCCAATACTATAAGAATAGGAGGTTGCTAGCAGCTTCCTCACCATGAGGAAAAGGTGAATTCATCTTCACACCCTCTTACAAGCCAAGTAAATTAGTGGAGAAGAAGCAACATTATCTAAGGAGCAGAATTTAGAATCCAGGATGGAATTCTGTGACAAACGTTTTGAGATCATAAATAACAAGGCAATTTGATTGATCAAGCACCCCCTAAAAACCAAACCCAGGCCATGGTTAGAATTTTTCCAAGGCATCCTTGAGAAGCCAAGAGCCCAAGAGAAGCCAGGGAAGGCAGAAGGCTTAGGGGTGGCTTGGGTGGGCCACATGCAGAGAGTCCCAATGTTGAAGCAGACCACCAGGTCTTGCAGGTAAGTATGACATTGGGAGTGTGAGGCCAAACTAAGAAATCAGAAGCCCGAAGGCAAGGAACAATGCAGATGTAGGGCAGTTAAACAGAGGATGGAAAAGAGCAAGTCCGAGGCAACTGCTAACATTCGATCTATGGGTCAAAGATTTGTTTTTATTTGATGTCAACAGCTTGGGGCTTAAGTAAGCCTTCTTTAAATATATAGGGATGGGTAGAAGATTTGTGTTAAGTTTTGAAAGGTTCTTGTGACAACAAAATAATAAAAATAACAAATAATACTACTACATACTGAGCATTACTCTATCTTACAAGTTATCTTAGGGGCTTTCATTCACACTATATTAGAACCCATGTTAATAACAACAGTAATAATAACCACCATTCATGAAGCATTTATATGTTCCCAGGTTGTGTGAAGTGCTCTTAACACATTCTTTTTATTTTATCCAATACATCAGCGATATATCATTATTCCTATTTTACAGTTGAGGAAACTGAGGATCAGAAAAGTAAAGACACTTGTCCAAGTTCACAGAGCTTATAAGAGCAGAGCCAACAGTTCAATAGAGTGTTTGTCTGAATACAAAGACCAACCTATTTCCAAAGGCTGAGTGATGATACAGACAATATTATAGGGACCAGGAAACCTATCAGCACGATATGAAATGTGTAAATGACAGTTGACTAAGCTCAACAGCTTTGAGGTTATGAAAGCAGTTACCCTCATAACCATACACTTGTTCCAAGTGACCCATGAGCAGAATAGCTACTTGGACACACAGGACTGAAAATGATGGCTGTGATCCAGAAGAAGAAAGAGGAGGAGATGGTAACTATGATGATGAAAATTATGATGATGCCAATGATAACAGCAGCCGGAACCATCCTCACGTTCAGGGAGAGCTGTATGGTCATTATGGAGCATACTTTGGCATAACTTGCACCACCAGTGCCTTGCCACCTATTTCCACATAATAGAAAAGACCAAAGAACTTTCTCTTTGTGGTTAGAAGCAAAGATTAAAGATCGCCCTAATGTAAGTAACAGTGTCCTGAGTTTACCTGAACTTATACTAAAGTATCAAAAACCCATCTCTAAGAAATGTTTTTGATACAGACGTGGTGATAAAGAGGATAAGAAAGTGGAATAGAGGTAGGTTGATCTGAGATAAGGAAAGAAATAGTCACTCAGTCCACAGGTACTTATTGAGCTCTTCTATGACCCAAGCCATTTAAGAGTTATTATTCCTATTTTCAAGTGTGGAAACTGAACTCAGGATGGTCACACAATAGTGGTCCAACCGACGTCTAATTCCAAAGTCAGTTCTCTTTCTGCTTAGCTGGGGTGGAGGAAGCCCCAGGGACTTCATAAGTAAACAGAAAAAATTCTCTGATAGAATGGCAACACCATACAATCTATGGATCTGTCCAATTCCACAGGTCCTGGTCCAACACCAAGATCCAAAAAGAGCTCTCCGGTTTCAGATTATTTTTTTAATTTCACATTTTTATTTATCATTTACTTTTTATGTGTTTATTTCTTTTATGGCTTCAGAATTTGATTCCTATCATATAGGAATCCTAGTTCCATAGTCAATCTTAGTTCTAATCTGGATAATTTACATGGAGGACAGGGAACTTTTTCACAGGCTATGATGACTCCAAATGACATACAGACTCATAAACATGCATGTACCTTGTTAGTCTCAAAGCTTTGTAAGTTGCAATATTAATATCAAAATGTCAATAAAATTTCACATGGCATTAATTTTTCTTCCTAACAAGGGAGAGAAGAGCCCAGACTGCTACTGTGAGTGAGCCTGTAGCCATGTGGCCAGGCAGTGCCCACAGCAAGACTATTGAGGCTTCCCTATTCTTCACAACCTGGGCCACTTCTCTCCTTGCCCACCTCTTCCCCTTCCCACATTTCATCTCTTCACGTGCTCCAGCTGAGTCCAGAGAGGGAGGTGCTAATCCCTTTCCAACAACTTGTGGCTTAGTCCCCGGTTGCTTCAGTCAAGGAGGCAATGCCTCCAACCATCACAGCTACAAACTGCACGGGGAAATTGATTCCTGCAATTAGATATGACAGAGAAAGTGGAGAAAGCACATAATTGCAAACTGCAGAGTATGAACAATGGTTCATATTTATTTTTATTGCATTTTCCCCAAATTTACCTAGATGAAGAGAAGTTAAACTGTTACTTTTAAAGAAAGAGCAAAAATCACATGAATATTAACAAGAGGTAACCTGGTGGTCTAACAGCGGCTTAGTGAATGTGCTAAACAATCCTTGGAGAAGGTAGTTAAGCTATCCCAGTTGGCACTAATTAAAGAAGGAAACCATGGTTTTTTCTTTAAGACTTATAAGAAATGCAACTATTATAGCACATGCCAGAAATAAGTTAACTAGGCCCTGGCTTTTATTATCCTGCCTGATTCCCCAAACACAGATTTCATCTAAGAATCGATTATGTGCTCAATTGTGTCCCCTCTAAAATTTATATGTTGAAGTCCTGACCCCTCAGTGCCTCAAAGTGTGACTATATGTGGTAATTGGGTCTGTAAAGAGGTCAGTGAGTTCAAATGAGGTCATTAGGGTGGGCTCTAATAACATATGACTGGTGTCCTTATAAGAACAAGAGATTGGGACAGACTCCCAGAGAGAAAAGACCCTGTGAAGATGCTGGAAGAAGGTAGCCATCGGTAAGCCAAGAAGAGAGACCTCAGATACAAGCAACCCAGCAGACACTTTGAGCTCAGACTTCTAGCTTCCAGAATTGTGAGAAAATAAATTTCTGTTCTTTTAGCCACCCAGTCCGGGGTACTTTGTTATGGCAGCCCTAGCAAACTAATACAGAATCCAATTCTATAGATGTTTGACCTGGACTGAAATTAAGAACACGACCATCCTGGACCTGGGTGAAATAACATCTCCTCCTCCAAACCCCGGAGACCGCAGGGATGAGGTGGAGTTAGGTAAACGGAGTTTATGTGTCTACCTTAAGGTACCTAACAAATTCCATTCCATTCCATTCCATTCCATTGGACATACTTAAATGAAGATTCTTTCTCCCCTAACACAACAGACTCCTTAGTGGTTTTCGCTCCTCCATTCTTATCCTGCCCAATCATTCACAGTGCAATAAAGTGATCTTTTCAATACTTGGAAATTCTCTGGTTTAAAAACCTCCAGTGGTTTTGTGTTGCACTTAGAATAAAAGCCAAACCCCCTGGGGTGGCTAAGAGAACCCTCCAGGACCCAGCCCTCACTGTCTCTACCCTGAGCTTGAGGCACCTTCTGTCTTGCACATACATTTCCCAGCACTTTCTGCTCTTTGAACTCGTTAAGCTCTTCCCTGCTTCAGGACCTCTTGGAGCACCTTGACTATGACTGTCGCAGAGAGCCACCCTCCAAAAATACCCACCATCCCATCCCCTACCTGTCATTCTCCATCTTCCCCCATGCTTAATTCCTCCACAGCAAGTATTATAATATATATATATTTCATTTAGTCTTCTGTGTACTTAGTTTTTCCTCTAACCATGAAGTCAAGGACTCTGTCTTATTTATCATCATTATAGTTCCATTGAATGAATGAATGGATAAATAATGCATTGGGTGAAGACACTTTGTAAACCCCAAGGTGTTATATAAATACAAAGCATAATTAATAGATTTTAAGGCTTATGAAAGCAGACCCCATGTCTTCTTTTGCTATTTTATGATGATGCTATTAATGGACTCTCATATGGAATAAATTATGATTTATAGCAATGTAAGCATTCTAAAAGTTCATATATCTGATCGTATGTCAATCTTCACAAATGAGAAACTGAGGCTGAGGAGTTAAGTAAACTTTTAGGTTCATAGAGATAGTAAGTGGTAGAAACCAGGACACCCTACTACCCCACTGCTGTCATCTCAATCACACTGCTTAGTAATTGTCCCACCTGGGCCCATGGTGACAAATGACAGAAAAGGCTGGGAGGACTCATTCTTGTATAAAAGAAGATTGTCCTATAGGTTTGTCTGGAAGCAGGGAAGAAATTTTTCTTGGGCTCTTCTGAGCCACTAAGGGTGGAGTTTGCTATGTACTCTATTTTTTTTTCTTTTTCTATATCAACACTATTTTAGATTGCTGCTACGGTCTAAAACATTCCTGTCTCCATTCTTTTTTGAGGCAAACTTCTACAAAAATTATTTTTCTGTTTATAATATACTATTACACTTTTGACAGATGAAAAATTATATTGTTATGTTTTCTAGGGTTAGCGATCCCACATGCTGAATTAGGTGTTTTTTTCTAGAGGATAATTTAGTTCTGTGATTATTATTTCACTCATCAAACTTATTTATTATTTTTGTTATTATCAGACCAACATTCATAACAGATTATATTCTCTCTTGAGATGACATTTACAAAATAATTTTGCTAGGAGAATGGATTCTGTGGTCAAAGTTGAAAGGCAAATGAGAGAATATGAAGAAAAAACATTTGGAACATATAATGGTCAAGGTTAATATCTCTAGAACAAAAATATTTCTACAAATAAGAAAACAACTTAATATAAAAATGTGAAAAATAGGAATAAGTTCAGAGAACAGATGAAATTGTATAGCTAATAACAAAAAAAGACACAACCTCAGTGATAAATTAATGTACATTAAAGCAGCAGTTGCCTAAAATAGTGACAGAAACTTTAAAAACTAAAGACATCTATATAAGCAAAAACATTTCAAAGTATAAATTATTACAATCATTTTGGAGAGAAATTTTACAATATCCATTTAATTTTAAAATATGTACTAATGACTTCTATTTCTAGAATTATATCCTCTTGAAATGCTAGCATAATTATATGCTAGCATAATAGACAATTATATTTAAATAATTTTACAGTCAGTTCAACAAATAAATGCCATTTGCATTCATGTATTTGGCATTCAGTATCTGGCTATACTGGATGCACATTCTTATTTGGAAAATTTAGTAAGATTTGAGTGGAAACTAAACAATGAGCTCTGACTGAATAGGATTGAAAAGATAACACAACTGATGAAACTGTAAGGAAATTCAAAGAGGCCATTATCATGCCCTTCTCCCCTTAAAACAAGGTATAGTGGAAAAAACAGTCATTTTGGAGTCAGTCACACATGAGTTCTAATTCTTGTTCTGATGCTCGCTAACTATGCAACTTGACTTTTCTAAGCCTCTGTTTCGATTTCCATGAAATGCATGGTAAAAAAAAACCCTCATAACTTGGTTGGCTATTGTTGGATAAATAAGTAATAGTTGTATTTTACCTGGCAAAATTCATGGTACATGTTATGTGCTCAACAAATATTAGGCTCCTCTTCATTTGTGTTTCCCCACCTGTAATCAAGGATCAGTGTAGCGAGGAAGGAGAAGTTGGGAGCAGATAACTCTTTATTGCTCCAGGATCCATTCATTAATCATTTTCCTATATTTGCTCAGTACCTCATTGTGAGAGAGATGGCCCTTGATTCTTTAGATGCAAATATACCATAAACGTGTCCTGTCATTGAGACTGGGACAAAGGAATTCCTCTTAAACGCCTATGGAGAAAGCAGAGGCTCTCTTTTTAGCTAGGATAATAACTGAAAATAGCTCTACTGATAAAAGTAATAATATTGAGAGTTTAACATGTGCCAGGCACTCTTCTATTCCCCTCCTATGGATTATCCCACTTAATCTTTTCAACCCTGTGGTGCAGGTTTTAATATTGTAGGTCATAATGGTCAATTAGAAAGAAACTTGCTATTTCAAGGCGCCAAACTGACCCAAAGCTTTAGATGTAGCTGTCATATGCTGGGCTGCAGTCCAGAGTAAGACACTCTAAAATGTACTTGCCAGGTTCTGTAAAGATAGGATATAAATCAGTGTGATTCAAAAGGCATGTTTGATTAAGAAAAATAAAAACTACTACTTTGGCCAAAGCCAATAATTTGCACAGTTTCCCATAAATAAATAACACCTTAGATTAGAGCTTACCCAACAAGAAGACACACCTGAATCTCATGGGCTAATGTCCTGGTCCAGAATTCATCACCTGTTCATTCAACAAATCTTTGAGAGCAGTTCCTACGTGCCAGGTACTGTCTTGGACCCTGAGAACACAGTAGCGAACAAGCAGACAAAAAAAATCTGCCCACATACAACTTACATTCTTGCATATCGAGGTATTAAACAAGTAAACAAGTAAACTTTTAGTTGCTAAAGAGTGCTATGCAGGGAGAGGGAATCAGGGGCTCTGATTAGGGTAGGGGGCAAAGGGAGATAACTCTATCTACAACCTGAGTAGGTCAGAGAAGGTCACTCTGAATCTCCAGGTGAGTAAATGCAGCAAATCATTCTGCCAGGGAAAAAATAAACAGAATAAAAATAGAGGTGATGAAAAAACAAATAGGCACATTACCATTTTTGTACCAGGTTTTGGTGTAAGGGTCCTGGTTAGTACTGTAAACACATTAATATTATGTAAGTGTTGTCTGCCTTCTAAAGTTTTTAAAACATTTGCAAGAATATGATAGATTAGACCTCATTTTAATTAAATAATTGGAAATCTTATATTTAACCAGTAATTACTGTTTACATGTGTTCTAAAATGTCATTTGCTAAATTAATGTTTTCATTTATTTGTTGTATAAATAGTATATGAAAAAGAAATGTTAAGCTTTTATTTTTTAAAAATATTCATTGATTAATAAATTCATAAGATTAATAAATTATGACCTAAAAAAGTACGAACAGAACTGAGTGTTTCTCTCCATGAACAAAAGCCCCCCCCAAACATGTTACATGTGAGAAAACTGGGGCCCAGTGAAATTAAATAACTTATTCAAGTCCTGTGGCTTATGAGTGGCAAAGCCCCTGAGGACCTGAATGTGACAACTACACAAATAGCCTCCCACCAATGATGTGAAATGCTTAAAGTGTGTGGCATAGAACCTGGCACAGAGTGGGCACTTAATATTTATCTCCTCCTGACCCCAACCTAAATCAAACTGCAGGGGTAATATAGGTAAGCAAAAATACTGCCCGTACACACTTGCACACCTGAGTGTCATTCAAGCAGCCCAAGGCTATCCTAACAAAAGAGCCTTTATCAGCTCCCTTCCCTCCCAGCTGTTACTCAGTTCTTCAGAAGACACACACCCACTGATTTGGTGTGGTAATTTCACCCATCAAAATGAGCCAGGTAGGCAAACTGATCAATGGCTTGGAGATGGTGGCAGGCAGCCTTCAACAACGGCCCCACAATGAACCACACCCCTCTATTCACAGTCTTGGGTAATGACCTCCCAATGAACCAAGGCTGTCCCTGTGACTCCCTCACAGCCAACAGAATGAGGTCCACTGACCCTGCAGGACTTCGAGGGACAAATTAGAGAAGGTTTTGCCACCTCTGCCTTGGTCTCTGGGAGCCCTGGCTTTGGGGAGAATCAGCTGCTTTATGAGAAGTCTGACTACCTTGAGACCACCATGCTACGAATTCAGAAGCCCGAGGTGGCCACATGTTGAGGCTGCAGGAGAAGGGGGTGGGGGCGCCAAACCACCCCCTAGGCATTCCTGCCCAGGAGCCTTCAGATGCCTCCAGCCTCAGCCACCATCTGATGCAACTGAACAAGGGACTCCAACAAGCTACTATTGTCCAGCTGAGCCTATCAACCCTCAGAACTGTGAGAGATCACAATAAATCATTGTTTTAAATCACTATGTTTTGGAATGATTCTTACATTGCAATGAATAAACAGTAATCACCCTGCAAGAACTCCATTTGGCATTTTTGTCAATGTGTTCTTTAGTTAATAAACACTATGTTTCTCTAGATATTAACTATTCATTCCTAAATGTCCAGTCAGCATGCTTTTTTCCCTTTATCCATACTCAGAATAGTAATAACATACACTTTATCTAATACTTCAAAACTACCGCCTATCATGATACACAGACAAAGAACATTCTCTTTCTCCTTTTTCGGGGAAAGATTGAAAATGAACTTAATAATGAATATTTTTCAAGCAACCTTCTGCTCCAAAACTCATAGGACTTATAAAATAACCCAAAACTAAGAGGGCTCACCTTTTAAATTCTTTATATCTTGAAGTCTTTGATTTCAATCATTATTTTTTTATAAAAATCAAATCACACAGTTCTCTTAACAAAGCATTATTATTTCAGGGAAAAGGATAAAACTTTCCAAATGCAAATGTTTAGCTGGAGTAGAGCCTTAAAAGATTCCAAGACGTTAGTCAGGAGACGGATTGCTTTGCTATTACAAGTCTGGGTTATAATATCACTGGAACCAAATTCCCGTCAGATTAGTCTTTACTGAAAATGAATGTTTGTAATTATAAAATGAAATAAGTTTTAATTTGAATTGCCTAAAAAGGGGAAACCAAATATTGTGTAATTACAGGAGAAGAAATTTGAGAGGGAAAACAAGATAGTGTTATTTACAAGTAAAAAGGCTTTTATGGGATTATGGGGCTTTAATGTGCATATTTGCAGGATTTGGGGTGGCAGAATTTGGAACTCAAATATTTTTCATCAGTGTTTATTTACAGTGTGCACGCAAGAAATGGAATCCCAGACACATCTGATATTGGGCTTATTTAAACCTTTTTATATCCCTACTAAATCTGAAAAGACTCAAATGTTAGCCACACATAATGGACGTAATCGTGGAGTGTGATAAAATAAGTATTTGAAAACCACATGCAACTTTTAGGCTCCTATCCAGGACTATAAAATCCACCTAGAGACATAATGAGCCTGACTCTCCTGTGTGGAGAAGGAAAAGCGGCGAGGGGGCGGAGCATGTTCTCATTCTCCAGTTTGTGGCACCTGAGTGGAGCCCCCAAATGGCTTGTAAGTGCTTTACTGCAAAGGCCGCCCACAAGCATCATTTAGCTTCTCTGTAGGGCAGCAATTCTTATTCTCTGCAACACTGTGACTTCAGAGCCTTTTTGTTTCTATCTTACATTGCTCCTGTCCCCTTCTAAAGCCCAATTCCTCCTTCACAGGCAGGAGTCTAGGACCCTACCAGGACCAATGGGTCTGCTCCAGTTATCTATCCCACAGCCAGCACCACTCGGCTTTGCTAGGCAGGACCTTTCTCCCCAACCTTCTTTTGCAATCAAGCCTTCCCACTGAGGATGTCCTCCAACTGCTGGGGACAAACTAATTTACAATGAACAGTCCTTCCTGGAGGTATTGCTGCCTTCAAACTTATGGCAAAGAGAGTTGACAGTTTGCCAAATGTTTAGGTTCTTTTACCTACATTACGCAGTTGTGACTGGAAAGAAAGGAGTTGCTCAACCAGGCACACCCTTTCCCCAAAAAAAAATTTTTTTTTTTTTTGGCAGATGGCTGTGGCCATGCAACTGAGTTCTAACCAATGCAATAGAGACAAAACTGATAGATGCTACAGCAAGGTTGGCCCATGAACACCTCCCATACAGCTCTTCTCCATGCTCTCTGCCCCATTCAGCTGGCTGGAAGGAAGATAACCCCCAAGGTGATTGGGCAAACCTCCACTGACCTGGGTCCCTGAATGAGTTAATGGTAGAGGACAACCCCATGCTCATATATGCCCTCCCAATGTGGTTGAAGAGCAAGAAATACATGTTTGGCGCTCTCTCTCTCTCTCTCTCTCTCTCTCTCTCTCTCTTGCTGTCATAATTCAAAGGAATCATCCTCTAATGACAAAAACAGAAAAATTGGAGGGTGGAAGAAATTTCCCAACTCCATGCAAAACACCCAGTATAGAAGTTACCTACATATAGACAATTTTACTAAACTTCCAGCAAGGGTCATAACCAGTCACTTGCATATGGGTCCCCATGTGTGTCAGTTAGGGACTCTGCTGTCTGGTTGCATTCCTGCACAATGACCTTCTTCAACCTCCTTTGTCACTGTACTCAGTAGTTATTGCTGAGTCTCAGATATTTCAACAAGTTTTCTCAGCATTTCAGTTTAGAAATTCACTGATCAATGAAAATACCCTATGTCATCATCTCATCAACTGTTCATTTGTTCATTCATTCATTCACCCAACACATTTAATACTCCAAATATAAAGTATTGTGCATTGACAGAACACAGCTTACAGTCCATTGGTGTCAGTAAGAAAATGGTAATGAAAACAGAGAAAACTTTAAGACAATAATCTAAGTAGGAGTATAATTATCATTATAGTTGAATTTATTGAGCCCATGTTATGCATCAGACACTCTGCTCAGAACTTGATATTCCTCATTTTATGCAACCATCACATATCACAACTACCTTATCGTCATATTACAGATTGAGAAATTAAGGCTTGGAGGCATTAAGCAACATGCTTAAATTGCACAGATAATTGCAATCAGGGTTGAGGGATTTAAACCAAGTTCAGTTTGATTCCAAAGTCATTTACTTACTGTGCGACTTTGGGCAAATTAATTTAATGCCATAACTGTCCAGTTCTAATCTGAAACATTTCAGTCATAAAGAAGTAATTTCTACTAAGAGTTAAATAGCAAAGCAGGAATGTTTACACTCTCCCTGCCTGTAGTATACGTTATGAAAACTATATATAAAAACCTGGCCTCTTGAATACTTTTCTTGCTTCTGAAATGGCAGTGGGGGGTGGAGGAAGCTTAAATAAATATTTACAGTACTCATATTATGAGAGAATTTTCCAGATGGTGCTTCTTGAAATAGTGATTTCCTTCACACAAACTGAAACACGCCCCCGCCCCCCAGTGAAGTGCATCTCAAACTTCATCTTCACAACTTAAAACAGTTGTGATCAGGTGATCACCAACGATCGCATGACTCCAGAGGTTCCTGTACTGGGCACCCTACGTGTGCGTGACTGTGGCCACTGGAAGGTCCCAGAGCAGAGCGCCTCCTGCCTGAGTTTCTGGGCTACGATGTGTACCGCATCAGAAGATGCCCGCTCTGAGCCTGGCTTTGCAGCCAAAAGCGAAGGCATTTACTGGATCAAATCCCTGCGCTCCAGATGCTTATTCAGGCTCAGCCACTGACTGATAGCGCGGCATCTCCTGGAGAGCCCAGAAATGCACAGTCGGAAGAGAGTTGGAGACTGTGAAGTGCTGCGAAAGAAGCACAGAGGAAGGCCGCCGTGCAATTGGGGAACAAAACCCATGCGTTTCTGTGGGTTGAGGACCAAGGAGGCGCACATGGCATCTTTATTTCCCGGGGCTGACGCCCAGGGGACTGTGGGTTCAGCATCACCTCCCAGAGATGGACTGAGTGAGCAGAGAAAGGAATCTAACCACAACAACAACGTTTGCAAAGTAAACCTATAGCACTCACTGGTCTCTAAGGAAAGTTGAGTAAGTTCATGAAAAAGAATTTATTTTCTGGGTTAATGTCTTTTTCCCCAGCTGAGCTGGGTTGTAAAGTTAAGAGTGAGACTTCTGGAGTCAGACACCTAAATTTAAAGTTTTTCTTTAATACTTCCTGTGTGAATCTGGGCAAGTTTCAAAACCCCTCTAAACCTCAGTTTCCTTGGCTGTAAATGTGAATAATAATTATACCTACTTCCCAAGCTTAACAATAATTAAGTTTCATGTAAAACACTTTAAGGTGACTGGAATTTAGGCAATGCTTAAGCAACTTTACCCATTTGTATGGCAGATTTGGGGTAGGAACCAATGAGATAAGTTGGTGTAAAGTAGCAACTCTCAAAGGTGTGGTCTCAGGACCCCTTTATACTTTTAAAAATTATTGAGGACCTCAAAGAGTATTTGTTTATGTAGATTATATCTTCTAGTAGCTGCTATAGTAGAAAGTAAAACTGAAAACACCCTTAAATATTTATAAGCTAACATTTAAAAATAACAATAACAAATCAATAATATGTTTTATAGCATATTTTTATGAAAAATATATTTTCCAAAACAAATAGCTTAGTGAGAAGAGTGGCATTGTTTTACGTTTTTGCAAAGCTCTGTCTTGTCTGCCTTGATAGAACCAGCTGGATTCTCAATATCTGCTTCCGCATATGATCAGTCATGATATGTTGTTTTCATTAAAGTAGATGAAGAAAATCCAGCCTCACACAGAAGTGTAGTTGGGAAAGGAATAATTACTTTGTTAGTCTTTGCAGATAATTGTGGATCGCCTTCTCTGATGCAACGCTAAAATTCTGCAAGTGATAGTTTCTTTAAGGCCGGTTGCAGTGCAGAACCTACGACCATATAAATAAATTTACTTTTTGAAATATCTTATACTTTGAATGGCTCTTTCATTTATGCATGATTTTGTAACACTCTGCATTGGTCACTTGGAAAATACTGGTTCAAATGAATGGGGACACATGCCATTAAAGAATGTCATCACAGAATGTGTAGCTTCTGGAATACTCACCGTACTCTTGTGAGAGAATGAGTGAAAAGGGTAAGTAGTCACTTAATATTATTATTATATAGTTTTGACCTTGAAGACCCCATGAAGGGATCTTAGGGACTAGGGTGTTCCCAAGACCACACTTTGAAAACTGCTACTTTAAAGCAACATAGAAAAACAAAAACAATCTGTTTCAGATAGAAATCTGGGAGAGAGTCAAGAATAACAGAGTCTGGGGAAAGGTCCTAAGAGAAAGCATACCTAACCACCCTTAGCCAAGCAAGTGGTAGAAACACTGAGAGGGAGTTTGGGAAAGAGATGCTTGTAATTTATGTTTTTAAAGTTTGGGGGGTGGGATTTGTTATATAAGCCATTTCTCTCTGCTCTGAAAAAGCTTCAGAAACTAATCTTGTTACACAAGTGAACCCTTTGGGCAGGAAATAAAAAAAAAAGATACTAAGTTTTATGTCCTGGTCTGTTTAGCCTGGAAAAAGCCTGCGTGGTCATAGGACCCCAGAGCACAAATGAAAGTTCTGGGGATTTGCAGAAACACAGGGTGAGGGAGAGGGCATACATTTCTGAGGAAAGTGGGTTTCCCGTGTCTGGGGAATAGGAGTTTGAGGTAAGCCTAGCTGGTTATCACATTGTTAGTGACCCTAGTTAACAACTGGGTAGTGGGCATCAAGGGGTCAACTGTCCTCTACCTGGACTAGCCCACTGTGTTTTCAGCTGGCTACCTCTACCCAGGAGATAATGCCCTTCTCCTATCATAGGAGAGTGACTAGTTCAGGCAAACTGAGACCCAAGTAGTTTTGTGTTTTTTTTTTTAGAGAAAGGTTGGGGGAGTGGAAGAGACTCTCCATGTGGAGAGTAGGAACCAATAAATCCTTAATCCCAGCGACCTGAGTCCACTCTGGCCTGACCAAGAGAGAATAAAATCAACAGGTCTTAGGAAGGCCTAAGCCAAACATTCACAACTGGAGGCAATTTGGCTCCCAGAGAACACATGGCATTTTTACTAACATGGTTGGACATAGCATCCTCTTAAGCAAATCTAGCAATAAGAATTCTGCTCTACAGGGATCCTCACTGTCCAACCATTACCAAAGAATTAGCCCTTTACTCAAGATTGGCTGGGCCACCGGAGCAAAATCCCCATTCCCTTATTTGGTGGATCTCTCTAGAAAAGAGAAAGGGAAGTACAATAAACTAATTTATGTCAAGGTGTGAATGGATGATGAGCTCCAGGGGCTTCTCTTGTTCCACATTGTCAAGAAAAAAACTGTAAAAGCAATGAGGAAAAAAAGACAAACTTGGGTAGCACTCCTAAAATCGGCAGCTCTCATTTCTCTCCAAGTCTAAAATTACTGCCAGAGCTGGCTCCATATTTCTTCTGTCTATAATTATATGTAGCCAAAAGCTAGGCTCAACCCAGTGTTCAAAAGTGCTTGTAGGTTGACTAAGAAAATAATGGTTCTGTGTGCCTTAAATTTTAATTTATCAAGTTAATCTCTGTTGAAATAAAATTAGAATTTGAGATTAGCTCTTGAAAAATACATCTTCACCACCAAACATGTCAGAGATTTATCAGAATGTTTCTACATACTCTGAATGGACATCTTCCTGGAAAATGCTAATAACATGTACCCAATATTTTGCTTCTCAAAGCGCAGAGCCTGGGAGGGGTCATTATAATGTATTGAGGAGGGGTTAGAGAACTTGATACATAGAGCTACCTAAATAATTTCCTGTATAAATCATGAAGATTCTTTTGCATTTTTGGAGTCAGGGACTAGAGGCAAGAATTAAACACACACATACACACACGCACGTACACACACATAGACACACAGGCGTTATCTCTGTTCTGCAGGATTTTGCAGTCTAGTGAAGGGCATATGTGTAAAAAAACCACCACCATTCATTATGATGGTACTATAACAGTGGTGGATTCAGGTGTGAGGGAAGGATATGAGAAATGACTGGATTTACCTGGGAGACTCAGAGAAACTTTGGCAATGGAGACAGAATTGTCAAGAGCCTTTCAGTTTTAAGTTTCAAGACAGGAAACTATTTCAAAGAGTGTCAAGCAAATGGCACCTGTTGCCTCTCACCAGGAGCAGAAGCCCAAAGACTTCTGTCCAGTGCATCTGGCTATCAGAGTCTCCAGGAAAACATAACTCAGTTAAACACTGGATGGAATTGCACTTCACTCACACAGGGAAGGGAAAGATCAGCTCCAGTGCTGGGCCTCAGTCCCCCGTGGCTAGCCGGTCCCTTACAGCAGCAGATGCAGGGCAGCTGGCCTACATGAAACCCTCTAGATGGATCCAGTCCCCTCTCTAAAGAGGACAGATATAGTAGCAGGGTTGGCCAGGTGCCATATGACATCCACACTTAAAGAGAACAAAGGAGCACACATTAAATCTGAAACAAAGAAAGGTATTCCCACACAAGGTGATAAGCCAGTACAGGCTGTAAGAACTCTACTCTTGGCAAGGAAATATTCCAGACCCAAGGCCCATTCTTATATAGCCAAGTGGTGGTGGACAGACTGCCTGCATAAGTGCATGAGACTACCTTTTCCATCAAAAAGGCTTAAACTAAAAAAAAAAAAAAAGGAATATATTGTTTCATGTAACTAAATAATCCAGGTGTAGTTGGCTTCAGGCATAGCTATATGCAGGTGCTGAAATCATGTCCTCGCTTTCTCCACTTGTTGTGCTTTCCTCTGCTATGGCTTCATTCTTAGACGAACCCCCTTCAGGAGTTGATCACAAAATGCTCAGGCTTACATTAGCTTTTCAAAATTTCCAGAGGCCTGCAGCTATTCCTAAAAACTTCTATTGGCCTGGCTTGGGTCATATGATCACCTCCGAACCAATCGCTGTGGCTGACGGATCTGGACTGGAATCCCCACTCTGCTGTCCTGAGCTTGAGGGTGAGCCTCAGCGCTGTCCTCCGCAGAAGAGCAGGCAGGAATGCCCAGTTTGCACTAGCAAAGGCAGCGAATCCTCCCTAACTGGTAACTAACATTATCATCATCATTAGGGTCCTCATTCCCAGAGGAACTGACTTAGTTTTTCAATATGGGGAATGGCTATTTTTGTTTTCTAAGCAATCTTCCTTGGTTATACAATTGTGAAGGCCAACTTTTACAAACAGCTGTATCTGCTCAACCTCAGTTCTGGAAAGGAAGGACTGTGACCACACCCGCTGGCCCAGGGTGAGTGACAAGAGCCACTGGAAGAACACCATCCATGGTGCATTAGATTTTTGACAGATTTTAGGTAACTTTAAAAGAGAAGAAAAATTACACGCCCTCAGGGCCACAAAGATTTAAAACATCATCCATCTGTGACTTCCACAGGTGCTGATTTGGATCCTGACCCTACTCCATGGGAGAAGGTTTACAGAGAATGTTTTCTGCTTTGAGGTCAGGATCACAATTTCTATCAGTCCTTCTTATTTCTGCACCTTGTTTTCATTTATCCAGGTGGATACTGGCAACTGCACCTCTTGACAGCATTTCCACATGGGGCTTTCGTGTCCTAAGCACTTCCCGAAAGGTCCTCCTCCAGCTCTGTCGAATGAGGCCTGGGTAGAAGAGACGCTATAAAATGATGTGCTTTGGTCATCTGGAGCATCAGAAAGGTGGACACAGTCCTCATAAACGTAATTCTGAACACATCCTATAGAACCAAGGCAGCACAAATGCCCAGGGCATGACTGGCCATAGGTCTATATCCACCTAGGTAGGACCGGGCTCTAGCTAGGCCCTCCGCACAAAGAGGATTTAATGGCAGATCCTCTCATTGTACTTCTGTTGTCAGTGTCCACCACTCGTCTGAGCTTAAACCTTCTCCCTCGTACAGTCAGAAACAGCTGTCAATGGACGATAATGTGTTTGAATTTAATTTATTATTTCTGAGCAGTCGATGGAGTCCCCAGTAATTTTTTCAAGGATGGATGAAGGAAAAACATCCTACTTATGCTAACAAAGGGTTATCCACAGAATACATATAAATACTTAGTTAAGGAAACAGAAAAGCCAAATGACAAATACAGCTGGCCTGCTGGAGACATATTTCAGGCCTCAGAAAACACCTAACAAGGGAGCGGGCGGGGGGGGGGGGGGGGGGGGGGGGGGGGGGGGGGGGGTGGCGCGAGGAAGAAAGAGGGAGGGAGAGAGACAGCTCCCATCAGCAACATTGCCTATCATTTGAATCATTAGACCTTTTTCTCCTCCCGTGGCCCCATCTTCTCACTTTAAAGGCAAGTGCTTGCTCGAGGATTAGGCCAACTTTTTTATTTAATAGGAGAAAAAAGGAAAAACAAAGGAGAAACACCAAATGCATAACAACGATGACCTTCAAAGGGCTGAGCTCAGAGGTCTGGCCTTTGCTCTACGCTTGTAGCAATCTCTAAATAACTGATTAAAGGATTAACTGTCCAATTTGTTCGAAAGAACACAGATTTATATACTTATAAGGTCTGGGAAGACATACACCTGAATTAGCATAACAATAATCTACACCCAAAGAGTCAGAAAGAAAAATAATTCACGTTTCTAGTTTGAATTTTAAAATTAACTATCAAGTAGAAAATAAGGGCTACCTTGCCACTAGCTTCAACAGCACGAGAAGGCGCACACTGGTTTCATCTGTACTTCTTGAGCAAATGGGTCTAATTAGAAAGGAAAATTGTGCATCCATCAAATACAGGTTAACAACGGACAGATCTACATGTTTTATCTGGGGATCTTAAAGGGATACTGTCTGATTTTCAGTAGTATGGAAAGAGGCGAGTCTCCAGCTACATCTGAGCAGAGAATGTTAAGCACCACCCAATACTGGGAAGAAGCGTGGAGCCTGGCTGGACTGGGAAGGTATCATTAAATGCAGTGAGCTCACTCCGGGGAGGCAGGTGCTAGAGAAATAACATAATCCCAGGCTTTTGTTTTGAATCTGGCCCCACCTTCTACTGTGCAAGACTGTTTACTCAAAAAGACAAGAACACATTCCCTGTTTCAGTGCAAGTGAAACACACCCTTTTGGGGAGGGTCTGATGACTGGGTTCAGGTATGGGAACTGGGGTGTTGGCCCCAGAGGAAGTCTTCCCGAGCAAGTCAATACAGGTGGATGTTCCCCTGGGAACAGGTGGCTGGCTTCAGGCTAACCTGACCACTGATGTCTGATAGTCCTCACATTGAGATAAAAGGGTAGGGAGAACCCACTGCCACTAATGCTGACCCCCCACAAGATCCCTCTTGTGAGGATGGACCTCTGGCTACCAGTTCTAATCCCTAAGCAGGGTTTAGTAGAGGAAGAGAGGAAAGAAAAGAGGAATTAGGATTTTAGTATCAGAGAGTAGGACCTTACACTAAAAACCATATCCAGAAGCAAGCAAAAGAAAAGCACAAATTTGAGTCCAATTTTATCAGGTTTGTCTGATTTTCCTCAGGGCTAGAAGATATTTTACCCATCTTCCCCACTCTTCCTCCATCTTTTCAGCCACGAAAGTAAGTTAGCCAGTTTTTAACTTGGCCTTAAAGTTTTGCTCCTCAGGATTTCATCATTTTCATCTGTGCTTCTAAACCGTTGCTGAGTATCCTCACCTCCTTCAGAATCCAAGTTCACAGTCTCTACTCCAAACTGGCCGCCCCTGTCTGGATATCCCCCTTCGCTCCCTGAACCAGCCCCCACCCATGGCTCTGCCATTCAGCCTTTCTTCTTCTAAAGCCCGATTCAAGTTCACCTTCACAAAGAAATACTTTACAGAAATTTCTGCCACCCTCTACTATACTAACTTTAACCAACTCCCCTGAGTGGCTGCCCATTCACCTGATGCTGGTTGGGTTGTGTCACTTTACTGTGTTTTTATTAGTGATTATTGTGTGCCTCCTCAGGGGTCTCCCACCATATACACTGCACCAAGGGCTCTTTACTGGGCTCTAAACTTCCTCAGTCTCCAGCACTGAGCCCTGGTGGTTCTAGAATCCTAGAAACGCTCTGCCTGTCTGTCTGGGCCAAAGTGCATAGATCAGGGACACACAGAAACCAACTAATCCAATTAATAACAAGCTCAACACACAATCAAGCTCACCAACTAATTTCAACCGCTAATCCACCTCCACCGGTGAGGAGTAAACCCAAGTGACTGAGTTTTCACTGTTGTTCTTGCTTCAGTTCTGATGGAAATATGTAAACTATGTTGTGGCACATCCCCTCCTCTTCATTTTTTTAACTTCACTTGAATCCTCTTTCTGTAGAATTGAGACATAGTCCCAGAATCACGGGAACCCCAGAATCTGAAATCAGAATGCAGCGGCACAGTCTGACAAGGGAATTTTTCCTACTGGTAAATTAATGTGAGAAGTACCCTAATGATAGAAAATTGAGCCCTCTTTATTTTACATTAAGCAAATCATCTTTCTACACAAGAAGAAAATTATATTAATTGGAGCATTTCAAAAAATCAAGAACATGTGCTCATTAAATATCAAGAACAAAGAAATCCTATCTAATTCCTGTAATTCTTTCAGTGCTAGAAGCCATGGTCATCTGGAAAATAAGCCCAGTAAATGGTGAGTCGGGTTCTAAGATCAGTGAATGAAGCACTTATAGGTTTGTTTACTCTGTGTCTCTGACCCAGCCTCTTTGAAAGTGTGTCAGTCTTTTGGAATGAATTTCTGGCATCCCATCAAAATTAACTAAATGCCAAAGAGGCTTGAGACTGAGAGTGGACCAGAGCCAGCCAAGGAGACAACTAGAATCAAGTTCAGAGCTTCAGTGAATGGTGAATAACCATGGGCTGATAGGGAGCAGGAGTGGGGACTAGCTTTGGGTAAGGGAGTCGGCAAGGATAATGCAGATGTTGTGCGCCCAGCTAGCAGCTCTCATTTTCAAAGATGCTAGAATACCATTGGGGGTTTTACAATATAAGAATAGCCCAAATTGGTCTTTTCTTGTGCTGATCCAAGTAATTTCCCAGTAGGGCAGCTTTGAAAAGCAAAAGTGAACAAGGTTCTCCATACACGCTTCCTCTTCCTGCTGCCCCCGCCTCTTGGTCATGAGTTACCAAACAGGTTACTCACACAGGAACCTCAATTTCAAGAGTTAACTTTACGGAAGTAATTGGTTTTTAGCACTTATCTCAGACACAGATGGCTTTAAGCCACTTGGTTTTTGTAAAGCAGTGGAGGAGAGGTTCCAAGGAAACATATTTGTGCCTTATAATATAAAACCATTTTTCTGATCTTGTTCCATAAAGGGAGGGAAGAGATTAATTGGCATAAAGCAATTTCCAAGGTCGGCTCAGTGACTTTTCACATGCCTGCCATTATAGAATTTTAAAGCCAGACAGGGCATTGGAGATCACTTTACCACCCTCTACATTTCCAGTTGAAGAGCCAAAATCAGAGATATTCAGCAATTTTGATGAGGTGACATAGTATTACAAGCAAAGTCAGAGTTAAAATAAAGGTCTTCAGACTCGTGTACGTTCAGAGGTACACCTGCTGCTGTCTTCCTATTAACTGAGAAGCCACCTTGACACATCATCTCTAGGGAAGATACAATGGCCACTGACTCAAAGAATCCAGGCTGGCTGAAGCTTTCCTCAGTCTTACAAAAACCCCACCAGCCCCAATATTCCCTAGATTAATGGTTTGACTGTTTCTGTTCATGAAAGCACAGGTGCCTTTTACTATCTAAAGTTATTCATTTCTGCCAAGAATATAACAGGTTTATTACTATTCTAGTAAATATTATAAAAGAATAATATGAAAGAGCCCACCTAAGGATCCCCTCCCCACCCCAGCCAGGAAACCCTCACAAATGTCTAGAGACCCATGGGCTTACACCAAGTGTGTCCTGGACAAGGGAGCTACCTGGAGAATACATGCATACTAAATTAGGCATTCAACACCAATTTATACAACCACTGATCAGCTCAAACCAAAGCTGTCTTCAAACTCCTCTGATGGCTTGTGACCCCAGGCACAGTATTTGTAAAATAATTTTTCAGGGTTTAGGTAATTCAGTCGATGAGGATTACAAAAGAACGACTTCATTACTCAAGTGAAAGGATGTAACTCTCCAGGACCAGAGCCGTTAAAGGTCAGGTTTACTGCGCCCACGGCTCCTCACACACTCTTCCTGACTCAGGACCAGGAACAGCTGTCAGGTTAACCCTGCATTAAACGTCGGTGGCAAATGCTGAAACTCCAAGGCTCTCCCTTTCAAGTTGTCATTTAGTAGAGAAACAGCTGCTCACTATTACACTCGAGATACCCTTCATCTACGTGGAGAATGCGGTGAAGTCATTCCCTTACGGCTTCACGCTGTCCCCTCTGGCACGCACTAGCATTTGGCCTGCGTAGGTGAAGAGACTCAAATTCCACTCCATGAGCCGTGTTCGTGTGGGTCGACAGTCCATCCTTTTCACACTTTTCCGTGATCTCTAATTCCCTTTCCCCAGTCTCATTTCTCCGTAAGCCCCCTCTACCCCTCCATTTATTTCTTGGAAAAAGTGATGAAGAAAAACTTATGTAGAGCAGAGAAGATAGGGACAGTGATCACGGCTGTTCGAGCTCTCTGTAATGCTCCTCTGATAGGGTGTGTTGCACTGAGATCATCTGATCTTATGTTGGTGGTGGTGGTCATGGTGTTGTGTGTGTGTGTGTGTTTGTGCATGTGTGTGTGACATGTTTTGACTTTCCCCAAGACCCGACACACTGAATGTATTGGCTGAATTTTTATTAAATTGAATGGAATGCAGTGGGATTTGCATTAATTTATTTTGGGCTCCGGTGACAGATTTATCATTTTCAGTTTATATTAATATTTCTCTGGACCTTTTTGCAACTATCCCTAGAAATCATTTCCTGGGTGTTCACCTACTTCAAATTCAGATTGTAGGATGGAACGAGATGGGAGAAGAAAATCAGAGAAAAGGAATCGAGCTAGATAAAATAAAAGAAACAAACTAGACATATGATAGGAAAGCATGGGCCAGAACTCCAGTTTCCTGTTTTTAATAGAAGATTTAACTAACTCCTAGAGATTGAATTTCCTGGCTCCTGGCTAATCATTTTGGAGTGGAGGACAAATGGTTGTCTGTGTATATAACATAAAACACTAACAAACATAGGAAATAATGGTTACAGTGGTTAAGAACATGGTCAAAGTGCCTGGGTCCATCTAATTGTAGCTTTGCTTTTTATTAGCTGTGTAGCTTTGGACAAATATGTTAACCTAAATGAATCTGAGTACTCTCATCTATAAAATGGGAATTGTAGTAGACAGTTGTCATAACTTCTTTTGAGGACAACATCAGATAATCCATAAACCTAGCACAGTGCTTAGAAATGCTTACAAAGTGTTAAAAACTGTTAACTGTTCTTGTCATTGTTACCATTCTAGTAGTTTAATAATAATAGTAATAACAATAATAATAATAATAAATGACAAAAGCTTTCATAGCGCTTACCATGTGCCCAATTCTAGATGTTCTATGTATAGATACACAGACATAGAGACAGATATAGGTACAGATATAAATATAGGCAGAGATAAACAAATGGCAGAAAAAGATGATAATTATCTGTTGGGTGTGGAGTCACAGCCCAGGGCCCTCCCCACCCTAGAGCCACCCATCTTGGCTCCGCACCCTCATGCTGACTCAGGTCTTCATGTGAAACACACACCGGGTGTGCCAAAGTAGACTCACACTTATGAGTACACAAAACACAGCTGGTTCTTGCACTACTATTTATTAATTATTGTATCAATTCATATTATGACTGTAAATCTACTTTTGCCCACCCCTGTATTTTCCTGTTGCAAAATTTCCCCTCTGCCCCCACACACACATCAAAATCATGCTCCTTCTTGTCTAGGCTAAGCAGAGGGTGAGGACTCAGGGAGAAGCTGTGGCCACAGAAGTTCTCTGCACTTTCCAGATGATAGCCACCAACTCCACAGTGTCTCCCAACACCAACAGCAAATTCTCTGACTTTCCAGACCCTGACTGAATGTCTCACAATTCAATTCAATCCTGA
Organism: Mormoops blainvillei; assembly: GCA_004026545.1. NCBI lineage: Eukaryota > Metazoa > Chordata > Mammalia > Chiroptera > Mormoopidae > Mormoops > Mormoops blainvillei. Next base: position 56,432 of record PVJD01001928.1, on the reverse strand, counting down.
CATCGTCTACCAGGAGTTAGCATCAGGTCCCACAAGTTAGAGGGCCTCAGCCCCTCAAGAATGCCCCCATCAGATGTCAGTCACAAGTCCCAAGCTACCTGAGCTCCTGACCCATTGAGGGTTCATATAACCCCTTCCTCAGTTTTGGTAGCTTGTTAAAACAGCTTGCAGAACTGAGGAAAATACTTCACTTATGTTTGCTGCTATATTTATAAAAGATGTAACTCAGGAATAGTCAAGCGGAAGAGATGAACAGCTTAAGGAATGGGGATGGGGGTCGCCCAGAGTTTCCATGTCCTCTCTGGGTGTGTCACCCTCCCAGAACCTTGATCTGTTCATCAGCCCAGAAACTAACTGATAACCAAACATACAACCCAGGAACCAATGGGAAAGACCTGAGCAGCATTACCCAAAATGTGTTCCCACAAATACTATCCCATGGGAAGCTCCTCTAAAGAAGGAATCCTGCAGAATTGAGAAATGGCCACATACCGTGTTGGCCTCATAGATGTTCATGTTAACATATCTATGGCTCTGAGAAGTAAAGAAATTTGAAAAACTTGCCCAAAGTTTCCCACACTAAACTGACCAGAGAATCCTCATTTCTCATTAATACCAGTTAAAGTAATGCTTAACTGGAAGACTCCTCTGCCCCTCCAGGTTACACACACACCCTTTTCTAGAAGTCTTTACACACATTCTTGAATGTAAAAGAGTTGATCTGATGATCATTTCAGGACCTAGATCATAGACATGAAGTAGTCAGAGTAGCCAGGTAGAGAAACTATCTCAGGGCCACACAGCCTTGCAGAAAATTACATCCTGACTACAGTTCACCAAATATTTCAGGCACATAGTAGGGTTGCAATTCTCAGCCCTCTTAATGTTAGTCATGTAACATGCTCTGGCCAATTAAATGAGTGGAAGTATCATGTGACTCTTCCAGAAAGAAATTTTGAAAGCTAGTATTTAAGTGACCGCATTCTTTTCACATTATCAAGGTGACTGTGGGAGCTCATGTGGAGATGCAGCCTCCATCAGCCTGGTCCTTACACACTATGATGAGCAGAGTCCCTTTTATGAGCCATGAAAGACATGTAGCTAGAGAGAGAAATGAATCTTTGTTATTGTAATCCAGTGAGATTTAGGTATTGTTTGTTATCACAGCCTAAACTATTCTAATACAAACTATCCATTTGACTACCTACATTATTTCATTTTTACCTGGTCCAGTGCTCATTTCTTTCCATTCCTCTGAGGTTCCACCACCACCCATGGACTGAGTTCACCCTAAACAAAATTGCTCCTTATAAGAATGTGCATAGGAGAATCTTTTAATACTCAGAAACTCCCCCTTCTCCATTCAAGTCTTCTCCCACTGTGTAGGATGGATGAGCCTCAATAGTTTCAAAAGATTCATGCCTGATTTTATTGAAGAGGGAAATCAGTGCATTCCCTTTGTAGCTGGTGTGACTGAATAATTCACTGAAAGCTTCATTATCTTTAATTGTGATAACACACACTTTAAAATAAAGTATTGCACATATCAAATATCCCTGATACATTCTCGAGCAAATATGTGCACATATGTAATCAGCTGTGGTAATCAACTGCACATCAACAAAGAATCGGAGTGTTTTCGGGGCGTAAAGAAGCAGTTACAGTGAACAATCACTTGGCAGTGTGGCTTATTTTAATAGACACATCACTTTGAAATAAGTCTTCACCATCTGCTTCAGCCTCTAATTACAAATGCAACAAGAACATAATTCACAATTGCATCATTAAAAAGTAAGACAGAAGGGGTTTAATGCGTGCCTGTGTCCTTTCTTGATGCCGCAGACATCTATTCATCGCCGCTTATGTTCCAGGCACAAAATTCACGGTAAAACTTTCTTTCCTTCACGTTTGAAATTTCCCAGGGAGTGGAGTGTTTCAGAAGACAACAGGAAATTCATGCAAGGGTGCCGGTTTTCAAAAATATTCACAGACTATAAACCTGCTGATATAAGATAGACTTCTCCACATTGCTTTTCACATGCAAAAAACTCTCTTCAAACAATTTACAAATGAAGATATGAAAAATATCTATTACAAGGACTACAGATAATGCTATTTAATCTGACCGATATAAAAGCTTGGAAATTCACTTCAAGTTTAGGTGTCCATAATAAACTAAGCTTTTAGAAAGCCACTTTCCAAAATGTCACACAGAACTAGCTTGATGAGCTCGGCCTCTGCTAGACACATAATTAATATAAGAATGCATAGTATTAAAGCATCTTGTTTAAGGTCAATTCTGCATTTTTTTTCCCTTCCAGATCAAACACTAATTATTCAAAGACTACTGGAGAAAAGAGGCTCCATAGCATGAACTGTCAATTTAGAGTCTGGATCTGCAACTGAGACTTTGCCTGAAACAGTGTGTCTCTACCAGATTGATGAGGTCATGGCTATGACCCTGAGGTCTAAATAGCAATGCTATCAAATAAAAAGTCTAGTATACTCAGTTATGCCTTTAAATATAAAATTGTCATCATTACTCCCTTTTATTTGATAAAACATAAAAATATTCTTTGATTACTAATCATTATAAGAAACTCAGAATTGTGTAGAAAAAAAAACAAATTGTGTGTGTGTATATATATACATATATATGAATAAATATATTTATAGTTTCTTATGGTAGTTCCTAATTCTCTTATTTAATATATTTTATTGCTAATATATTAATATGCTATTATAGTTGTCCCTTTTTTTCTCCCCTCTATTCCCCTCCGCCTTGCATCCCCCTCCCACCAGCATTCCCCCCACTTAGTTGGTATCCATGGATCATACACATAAGTTTTTTGGCTTCTCCATTTAATTATTCTTAACCTCCCCCTGTCTATTTTGTGCCTACCATATATGCTTCTTATTCTCTATAACTTTTCCCCCATTCTCAACCCTCCTCCTCCCCGTTGATAACCTTCCATGTGATCTTCATTTCTGTGATTCTGTTCCTGTTCTAGTTGTTTGTTTAATTTGTTTTTGTTTTTGCTTTTTAGGTTCAGTTGTTGATAGTTGTGTTTGTTGTTATTTTATTGTTCACAGTTTTGATCTTCTTTTTCTTAGGTAAGTCCCTTTAACATTTCATATAAGAAGGGCTTGGCGGGGATGAACTCCTTTAACTCCTTTACCTGGGAAGCACTCTAACTGCCCTTCCACTCTAAATGATAGCTTTGCTGGATAGAGTAATCTTGGATGTAGGCCCTTGCCTTTCATGACTTTGAAAACTTCTTTCCAGTCCCTTCTTGCCCATAAAGTTTCTTTTGAGAAATCAACTGATAGTCTTATGGGAACACCTTTGTAGGGAACTGTCTCCTTGTCTCTTGCTGCTTTTAAGATTCTCTCCTTATCTTTAACCTTGGATAATGTAATTATGATGTTCCTCAGTGTGTGCTTCCTTGGATCCAACTTCTTTGGGACTCTGAGCTCTCTAGACTTCCCGGAAATCTATTTCCTTTGCTAGGTTGGGGAAGTTTTCCATTATTTTTTCAAATAAGTTTTCAACATCTTGCTCTTCCTCTTCTACTTCTGGCACCCCTACGATTCAGATGTTGGAGCATTTAACGTTGTCCCAGAGGTTCCTTAGCCTCTCCTCATTTTTTTGAATTCTTGTTTCTTCATTCTGCCCTGGTTGAATGTTTATTTCTTCTTTCTGCTCCAGATTGTTGATTTGAGTCCTGGTTTCCTTCCCTTCACTGTTGGTTCCCTGTATATTTTGCTTTATTTCACCTTACATAGCCTTTACTTTTTCCTCTATTTTGCAACCATACTCAACCATTTCTGTGAGCATCCAGATTATCAGTGTTTTGAACTCTGCATCTTTTAGGTTGACTATTGCTTCATCACTTAGTTCTGTTTTTGGAGCTTTGATCTTTCTTTCGTTTGGGCCACATTTTTTTTTTGTCTCCATATGCCTATTACATTGTGAGGGGCAGAGCCTTAGGTATTTGCCAGGGCAGGGCAACCCACATCCCTGCTACGTGGGGGAAGGGTATGAGAGGGAACAATGCTGCTTGCTTGGCCAGTTTTCGGTCATGTCCCCTGATACCCACAAGCAAATTGGGCCCTTCTGGTGCTGATTCCTGGGTGGGTGGGTTTGTGTATGTTCTAGGACCCTGTGGGGCTCTCCAACGAACTCTTCTGTGAGGCTGGGAGTTTATTCTGCCACCACAACCGCACAGGTTTTTACTGGTAGAGGTTTTGAGGCTTTCCTTTCCTACGCAGGAACCCTGGGTTGTGCAGTCTCTCTCACTCCCAGTTGTTCCTCCTGCTTTGTCTACGCACAAAGGTGGGACCACCTGGTCCATGAGCCACTGCTTTGCCATGCGCTCTCCACCCCAGCTGCCCATGCCCGCCCCTCCTACCAGTCTGAATGAATGTTTCTTCTTTAACTCCTTGGTGGTCAGGCTTCCATAGTTTTATTTTCTGGCAGTTCCAGTTATTTTTCATTTTTAAATCTGTTGTCCTTCTTTTGGTTGTGTGAGGAGACAAAGTGTATCCACCTATGCCTCCATCTTGGCCAGAAGTCCCTAATTCTCAATAAATAGCACGAATAGCTTAATCCAGTCCTGGTAGATTTTTCTTGTCTATCAACATCATCACCACAATGGTTGTGAGACTTTAAATCAGATATATGACAATTTTCTACACTAAGCAGGGGGAGAAATATTTATCGTCTTCCTGGTGTAGTGCCATAACATGTGCAGGGATTTATGATTTCACCAGGCAGCTTATATCATAGAATTCAACAGGTAACACATATGTACTTCTCCATCATTCCTTGTATTTAAAACACAAGACAAATATATTCTAACCACAAAGCTATATTAAAGAAATAGAAAGAATAATACATGATCATACCTTACACCATACCTAAAAATTAACTCAAAATAGATTAAAGACTTGAATTAAGACCTGAAACCATAAAACCCCTAGAAGAAAACATAGATAGTAAACTCCTTGACATTGATCTTAACAATTATTTTTTGGATTTGACACCAAAAGCAAAGGCAGCAAAAGTGAAAATAAATGAGACTATATCACACTTAAAGCTTCTGTGCAGCTAAGGAAACCATCAATAAAATAAAAAAGCAACCAACTAAATAAGGAAAATATTTGCAAATCATATATCTGATAAAGTGTGAATATCAAAAGAACTTATATGACCCAACAGCAAAATACAATCTGATTTTTAAAATGGGCAGGGGATCTGAATAGGCATTTTCACAAAGACAACATGTAGATGGCCAGCAGGTACACATAAGCATGCTTACAACACAAAAATCAGGGAAATACAAATCAAAAACCACAATAATATATCATTTCACATTTGTTAAAATAACTATTATCAAAAAGACAAGAGATAACAAATGCTGACAAAGATGTGGAGAACAGGAGCCCTTGTGCACTATTGGTAGGAATGCAAATTGGTGCAGTCGCTATGGAAAATAGAATGGAGGTTCCTTTAAAAATTTTAAAAAGAACGACCATATGATCCTGTAGCTCCACTTCTGGATAGTTATCCAAAGAAAATGAAAAAACTAACTTGAAAAGATATGTGCACCCCCATGTTCATTGCAGCATCATTTACAATAGCCAAGACACAGAAATAACTTAAGTGTCCACCAGTAGATAAAGAAAATGTGGTATATATAATGAAATATGTAAAAAATAAAATAAAATGTTGCCATTTGCAATAGCATGGATGGGCCTTGAGGGCATTAAGTGAAATAAGTCAGAAAAAGACAAAAACTGTGATTTCACTTATGTATGGAATCCAAATAATAATAATAATTTAAAAACTAAAAAAAACACACACCCAAGCACATAGATACAGAGAAGAGATTAGTGGTTGCTGGAGGCAGGGAGTGGGAGGTGGGCAAAGTGGGTGAGGAGAATCAAGGGATGCAAACTTCTCGTTACAAAATGGATGAAACACAGGGAAGTAATGCACAACATAGCAACTATAATTAATAGTGCTATACTGTATATTTGGAAGTTGGTAAGAGAATGGATCTAAAAAGCTCTCATTACAAGGAAAGGAATTCTGTAATTAGGTTTGGTAAAAAAGAAAGAAAGAAAGAAAGAAAGAAAGAAGAAAGAAAGAAAGAAAGAAAGAAAGAAAGAAAGAAAGAAAGAAAGAAAGAAAGAAAGAAGAAAGAAAGAAGAAAGAAAGAAAGAAAGAAAGAAAGAAAGAAAGAAAGAAAGAAAGAGAAAAAGAAAAAAGATATATACTATATAACCTGTATCTAACATTCAACAAAGATATAGCCACTCGTAGCTTAGAATTTCTGGTACATCGGTCTGAAAAACATCACTCACAACCATCTATTGATGGTTTATTATTATTTTTCTAAGAGGTTAGCTTGGGATACACTCACTGTTATATTCAGTCTCCTAGCATTTACCAGGATTCAATGAACTCTATGACTTAGGAACAATTAAAATTCCCTTTCAAGTCCTCTTGAGTCAATAGCATTCTTCCACTTACTAGATATTTTTGCTTCTTTCTTCTTGAATGCCATGGTCCTTGGTAATTTCCTTGCCGGTACTGCTTCTCACATGATGTCCACATACGAGGGGCGGAGAAGTCAGAGTAACTCTTGCATTCATCAAAGGAGGTCAACCTCAACCTATTGTTGACAGCCACCATCTTATTTCCATTCATACCAGTGCCTTTTGCCATCCCGATCAGGGTCACTTCCTGTCTTCTGGGGTGCCCCAGGGGTCCTTTTGTCCTATTCAGTCTCCATCTCCAGCTTATGGTACAACCTTTATTACAGACTTGTGGTCCTAGCAGTCACAATCAGTCATACAATTTTCTGCATCTTTCTTTTATCGAATATGAGGCTCTCCTCAAAGATTCTTTGCCTACACAGCCTATATGCTTCCTCTCACAAAATCAATAGTTTACATTTTCGTTATCACAATGGGTCATTCTTTTCCCTGTAGAGTGAAAACTTCTGTTATTCTAAATTTAAAATAATGATCCTTAATAGCCATCACAATGACCATTTTTTTCACAGAATTCTACATATGTAAAACTAATTCCTAAAAAATATTGGTGCTATAAAACCTATGTCATAAGAACACAACAATTTTTAAAACATTTAAACAAAGCTAAAAGCTCTAATACTGAGATATAAAGTGACTTCCCAACAAGGCCTTATCATTCCATTTTCCAAATTGCATAATTTCATGTCGTTATCGAAGAGCAAAGAATCACTGAACTGTGGGCCTAAAGAAGTATTCCAGAGGAAAAAACCTACTAATTCATCTTCGTGTCTTCAGTGAGAAAGGAATGCATGTAAACCACCTTAGAATGATAGTTCTTTACTCTACCTCCATACAGAAACTTTAGAGAGGGCTCCTAAGAACCTCCCACCATGCATATAAAATACTCACACACACACCCCTACATTCTACCCTCCCACCCTGCTCCCTCACCACCCTGTCTTCCTGGTAATGCATTCCAGCATCCCTTATCCCCCCCAGAACAAGGAGTTCTTTCAAAACTCCCTGCTGTATTCTCAGATCTTCCTTTTTTATTGGTGGAAAAGAATAGCTGTTGATTCTTCAGCAAATTGCCTTTCCTGAACTTTAAGATTTATTGACTAAGTTCCCCCAATTGTACCTTCCCTGGTTAAATTATATAAATGTTTCTATCTTATTATTATTTTAATTTCACTGGTATTATTTGGTCAGCATCAATCCTTTTCCACAGAAATTTTATAAAAATATTTTTTAAATCAGGTGGGGTTATTTTAGCCATATCTAATTTTAACAGTATGGCTTCTGCCATCTTGCGTTTTCTTTATTTCCACAAAGTTCAATTTTCCCAGATCAGATTTTGCACATCTAAATTTTGTCAAGAAGATTTAATTTTGCCATCAATTTCTTAGCCAATAACGAACCCTACTGTGAGCCGTTTTAGTCATTGTCAGTTTTATTTTGTTGCGATCAGTTCTAGTAGTAATAGACATTATGAATGTGATAAAAGAAAGATGATAGCTTGTGTTATTTCTTAGCTAACCCATGAGAAAATTGTCAGCAGTTTTTGTGAGACAGAAATAAAGGTAAAAAAGCAGGATGTAAACAAGAGAGAGACGAGGCAAGCAAGGAAGTGGAAACAAAGATCCACACTGAGCGAAACCAAGAGAAGACGCTGCAGCTGTTTTGTCACATTAACGGCTCAGCGCAAGTTGTCGAAATGGTGGAATCTAAACCCACAGTTCTTTGACACTTTTTCAGTTACTCTCCAGTTTCATAAAATTATATTTTAAGTTATAAGAAGTGAATTTGAATATTATACTCTCCTAATGGTCTGATCATTGCTCTGCAAAGAGGAGATTTGGCCATGGCTTGTGCAGTCATCCATTTGTTCACTCATTCAGACATAAATAGAAGACATTCAGCTCTCAATGTGCCAGGCATGGTGCTAACTACTAAAGATGTGGGGGTATGTGGGACAACCCAAGCCCCTGCCTATTCTCAGGGGCAAGAAGGCCATGCCTACAGGACAAATACGTAAGATGTATGCCAACTGTGATCAACAGTTTGAAGGAATAAGAAGGTGATAAGGCCGAGTCAGCGAGAGGCAAAGCCTCTGGGAGGAAGTGAAATTGGAGTTGAGACCTGAAGGGTAAGACACACAGAGCTAGGAAATGAGCACCGCAGACAGAGGGAACAGAGAGGCAGGAAAGGGCACTTAAAGAACAGAGAGAAAGGAGGGGAACAGAGATTAGTAAGTAAAATATCCCACCAAAAAAGATATCATCCTCTGATGAGTATAAATGAGCAAACAAACAAAATGTTTATTTTTAATAAAATTAAAATCTAAGTGTTTGAGATAAATATCGGAATTCTGAGGTCAGAAACTTTAATTCTGCTATTCAATTTGCCACTAAACTGGTATTCAAATCATCTTAAGTACTCAAAGCCAAATATATATAAGTATGCAAGTCATATTTCATATTAACAAGTCTAAGATTACATTTTTTGGGGAATAATTGGAGGTCTGCTCTTGCTTGAAGTTCCTGAAACATAATTTTCCCTATTGGTTTAAACCAGTATGCAAAGCCCTGAGGAATATTTCAGCAACAAAGACCTTCCCCATCAAACACAGGAAGAAAACTAACTTCATTTCCTCCTGTTCCTTCCTGCCACAAATCTACCTTCATATCAGAAGATAAACTGACCCCCAAACACAGGTGTAATTCAATATTCTATTTCAAATGCCATCTAATTTGAAACCCAAGTAATTAACAGCTCACTAGGGACCCTATTGAAATAAAACCAACTTTGATCCTATTCCCAAATCCCTCCCCGAATGGATGGGCAGCTCAAACCTCTCTGCTTTAACATTGATTGCAGTGAATAACTGTATTAGAAGAAGGCTGTATGTAAAAGAGCAGGTAACAAGGAGGGTGTGTTTTTCAGCTTGATTATTAAGGGAGTTAATTTGAGTGTTGGGAGGGGGTAAATATTGACATGCACAATTATGCTCCATCCTGAGCTAAGCCAACATCTCGGCCCTCCGGCATCTTGCGGGAACAGAGGCTTGTGCGTGAGATGTAATGCATCTTCAAGAAACAAACCTCTGGTTCTCCTATTACAGCCCAGAGAAGGGCCATATTTTAGTTCTAACATTTTCATATACAGAAAATGGACTTTTGGTCCAGTGGGTGACTTTACACACACTACAGGTATATAACCTGAAGAGTTTTCAATAACTTGTTCCTCTTCCGTTCCAATGCTTTGATTACCTATAGCGCTTTATGTAGCATAGTTTGAGTAAGAGATCAGCTTAATTTTTACAGAGGTCACTTGCATAAGGCCAAGGAGTCACTAATGAATCACCTTGAAATAGATGCACTTTGAGACATAGCTGATGGTCATTGGTACCTGTAACACAGTAATCGTGGCCACTTGTTGAATTCCTGCTTTCTGCCAGGCACTGTGCTGTAGACCCCAGACTGTTTTCCTTATAGCTCCTATAGCTTACAGCACCAGGACTAGAGTCACGAGCTTAGTTTGCAGTCCCAGCTCTGTCACTTCCTAGTCTATGACTTTGCGCAGGTCACAGTGCCCTCTCTGAGTCTCACTTTCTTCTGCTGAGGCAAAAGCCAAAGTGGAGAACATAAAAGCTACCTCAGAGAAGCCATTGTGAGGGTGAACTGAAATTTTTAAAGATATAAAGTAATTTTAAACAATAAAGTTCTACATAAGTACAGTACATAATCATTATGAATTGCTGTTTATGAAACACCTACAAATTGCCACATAGTGAACTAGGTCCTTTACAAATATTATCTCTATTCCCCACACAACCTGATGAGTAAGTATCATCCCCAGTTTCCAGACAAGAAAATGAATACACAGGGAGGAGAAATACCTTGCTGGAGTTTCAGCTAGAATAGAAGTCCCTGTCAATTGTGGCAAAACATTCTTAGAGATTATAGCAGCAAAATGTAAATTCGGGTAGAAACGCTTATTGTCTTCCAATTTTATTTTAAGTTCTGGAAATAATCTGCAAATGTTATATACATAGATATATATATGATCACAATGTGTGTACACAAAATAAATGCACATCTGTAATAAATGCATTAAGCTGCCAATCACACATAAACAAAGTAAAATAGGTGCATAGGGAGTGAAAAGTCATTGAGTAAATTTGTATCTCCCGATGCTCTGACAGCCTGTGGAGCCTGATTAAGTAAAATTAGCATGTGCCAAGGTCGAGAAGGTGAGCTACTGGGGTTGTAAATCACCCTAAGGTGTCAAAGGGACAGCAACTTCTGGGTGATATATGGTACCTTCCCATCTGCTAGGGATATTCATTACTTTCCAAATGCCCTTAGTCCTTTCTAGGTTGGGTAACTGAACTGGGTGATGACTTCTGTCCAGTTGTTCCCATGGTCCCAAGAGAGTTTAACAACTTGTTGTACTTCCCCTTTCAGAATTCTCAAGGTGTAAGTGAATTTAGATCAGAAAGAAAATGGGAGATACAAATAAATTGTATCTAGGAGATGCATCTGTAGATATCTAGAAGCTCCTTGCAATCCCATGGGTTACTGACTGTCTGTTTTATATGGTCCTCTTGTGCTGGGGAAGCAAGCCCTAAAGTCCCAGTGGCCGAATACAGAAAAGGTGTATTTCTTGTTTATGCAAAGTTCTCTTCTGGTTGGAACATCTCTCCAAGGCAGCTACTGTATTATTATTATTATTATTATTATTATTATTATTATTATTATTTTGGTGGTTCTGCCATCTCAACATCCACAGGATACAACACAGCAAAGAAGAAAGGTTCAAGGTCACATAGACCTTGTCATTGCCTCTGACTAGAAGTCACACATCACTTTTGTTCCTTTCATTGGCAGGAACAAGTCACATGGTCCTCCCTAACTGCAAGGGGCGGGGAATTCTCTTATGCTCCCCAAGGAGGAGGGGAGAACCAGAGGGAACACTGTCCTTATAATTCCATATTATTCCATATGCAAAGACACTGTGCTAGGCACTGGGATTTGAGGATAAATTAGACCCAGTCCCTGCTCATATAAGGGCTCACATCCTTATAGAGGAGACAAGATTTACAGAGTTGGCCATGAAACAAGGCACACTATGATTTGTACTCTAATTTAACAATAAATTTGGGGTTTAGGGAGTGCCAATGAAGGAACAATTAATTACAACAGGGACTAAGAGAAGATTTAACAGAAGAGGTGGTATTTCAGTGGAAATGAAACTAATTTTTATATGTCACTCACCAAAGTACATTAGGACAATAGCTGAGAAAAGAAAGGCAGTGTGGGGCACTGCAGGACCCCCCAAGCCCTTCCCCAGGTGGTCCCCAACAGCAGAGGGAGTGAGGAAGCCCTATTAAAAGAAATCCCAAAGCTGCCTGACCCATCTCACCCTCCGGTGAATTCCTGTGTTTATAACACAGACGCATGTACATTACACAGCTCTTTGTCTTAATACAAATAATACCATTTCTTCCATAATCTTCAAGTAAAATAATACCGAATTAACTTCATTTGTCCCTGATTTCTCATACTCTTACCATAACTCCATGTGTTCCCTGCAGGTCCATAGATTCTTAACATGTGAAGTACTGAATTGGAAGTAACCTAGAACTGAGAGATGACATCATGACCCTGACTCTGCCAAGAACAATCTGTGTGGCCTTCGGAAGAGTCGCTTTACTTCTCTTCACCTCAGTTTGTCCAGCTGTCAAATGAGATGATCAAATCTGATTGTCAAAGTCTCTTTCTGCAATATACCTATTTCTCTGTGCTAATAGCATAACTTTGAAAATGCATGCAGCAGGTGATAAAAGCACACCAGCAATGGAGGCAGATGCTATGATGTGGATCCCTACACCACCAGGGCACTACACTTTCAGTTAGAAGGGTTACAAACTGAAAACTGTGTTCTCAGAGTCTCCCACAGTAAGGCTTCTGCGGGAAGCACAGTTGCACATCTCAGGGTTTAAAGGCAGGAGGGGAGTGGAGCCCACCTGCCTGCTCCTCTCGGTCACTCTCCTTCTGGCAATCGTGGTCCAGGAAACATGAAGTTTTTCTACAAGAGCATCCAAGGGTCCATCCTCCAGCTTACTAAGCCTCAAGGGGCAGCGGATGGCAGCTTTTTGATTTCAGCTTCCTAATTCCTGGATCATAAATTTGCAATGTGCTCTTGAATATACCAAGAGTGGTAGCTACAGAGATGAGCACTCTCTCCCTGGTGGGTCAGTTCCATGTATTCCTGGGAATCACCTCTGAGACTCCAGCCTAGTAGTACCTGCTCAGGGGCCTTTATAAGCACTCCATCCCCTCTATAAAATGCGCTCCTGTTTAAAGTACCTATATCGATCTCTGTTTAATCCACTGCTTAAACAATCCTAAACCTTTCTGAACTCCCTTAACCTCAAACTCCCAGTGTGCAGAGGGCGGTAAACAAAAGAGAATTGGCTCTTGGAGGGTGTCTGGGCCACCTAAGGAACCACGCCCAGATTTCAGAGGTCTGCTCTTATTCCATGAAGAAACATGAACAAGGAAGGGCCTCACGGGGTTATGAAGAAGAGAGGAGGAAGACCTCCTAAGGCATAGTTCCAGAAAAACTACCCACTCACATGGAAAGGGAGCAGGGTACCTATATGCAGAGTGAGACTGTGAACGGAAGAGCACGTGTCCGAGATGTCCCGCCCCTGTTTTAAGCCTGTTCAAAGATTGCTAACTGGCATTATTGGGAAGTACCTTTCTCACGTTCCAAACTTTCGGTTAAGATATTAACGCATCCCAGAATGAAAGAATCCACAAAAATGGAGGATGGATCTTTGCTACTGGGGAAAATAGCTAACTAATTCTTTTTTTTTCCTTAAAAAGAAAGCTGAGAGTGTACAGGAATGGCAGAAATGCAAGCAAAAGGTCAATGAGAAGCGTTGTCTCTAAGAACCAGCCTGAGCTGAAGGCGGAGCCACACAGACTCCAAACTAAGAGGAAAGTACTCAAGTAAAATATGGGTGAAGGGCCAAGTAGGGGCCTGGGGCCACAGGAGATGTCAAGGGTCCAGACCCTATGGCCCATAGAAACAGAACTACCAGCCAGTGTCCCATAGATCAGTGTCCTCAGTGAAACTGAGCAGAGCACGTAGGATTCATCAAGAGACTAAGAAAAACTCCTGCCCCATGCTAGTGACAGAGAATGATCTGGAAGGATATCAAAAAGATTGTAATTGTACGAGAATTCTAGTCCCCTTATGCAATCTGCCAAGGAAATTGTGTGTTGGTTTCCATAAAGTAACCCCTTTCTCTATTTCTGATTCCCCAGGACTTTTCCAGTGAGATCGGCAGGGTGCATTCTCCCTCACCCAACTAAAAGCACAATTCTGCCTAGAAAAGCTGCCTCTGAGACAAAGGAGAGCAGCACTGGCCAGGCCAAGCCGAAGAGCAACCGTTGCTCCTCGTCCAGCCGGTAGCCCCACTGTTACTGCCCTTAAGGTTCTTGAGCACCTCCAGAAGCTTCGTGCACATGGGAGCTGCTGGGGAACCTGCAGAGGAAGGCTCCAAGGGCTTGGGTTTCCATGAGGCCACCCTATGCCCTATGCCTGGATCTTTGAATAGTACAGGGGCTCAGGATTATTGCTGCTACTCTAGACTCCTCCAGGCTTAATTTTCAGCCCTTGGTTAAGCTTTTTTCCAGGTTTTCCATTTCTTCATGGAACAGTCCTCCAGATTCCTGGTTACAGGACTGTTAGGAATCTTCCAACTACACAGGCACAGACTTGGCCACCCAGCTCTGTGGTCACTCTGGGCTATCCAGAGCTCCCCTCCATGGCCACCTACCTGTGTACACCATCGATAACCTCACTGATCGCCTTGAAGCTGGATCTTAACTCTTTGGATTAATGAAAAAGTTGGCTCAACTCTTTTTCTCAAATCCTTTAGGATCTGCTGTTCACAGATGTCCTCTTAGAAAATGCTAAGTGGTTCCTAACGGCCAACCCATTTGTGACCCATCCTGGACACCATGACAGAGCAGAGATGGGATGCAGGGGCTGAGCACCACCGAGTGCAGACTTGTATGCACCCGAGCATCCCTGTGGAGCAGCACAAAGGTATAAAGTCAGGAACGCTTAGCAGAGAGTCAGACCTGTGTGACTTTGGGCTTGGGCAGGTCACTTAACCTCTCTAGACCTTAGTTCCTGAACTCTAACCTCAGTTTCTTCCAATAAGACCACAGGAAAGTAATTGTCCATTTCTGAGTCCTGATATTCCATGACAACAAAGCAAAAGAGACGAAAGAATAGGAATTTCCATATTCCCTGTGAAGAGTTTATAGGAGCCTGTTTGGGAACCTGAGTGTCAGCAGTCAAATCAGACACACTGTGTTAAACATGGTGAAAACAGAAGCACCTCTTCCACACAAAATAACAATAATAACAACCCACATTTCTGAAACGTTGTACCCCTTTAATGCACTTTGAACTGTGCGTATCTCACTTAGTCTGTTGCTCTGTGAGAAAGCTGAGGAAACTGACTGGAGCCTGTACTTTGGGGCTCTAGTCTGCAGTGTACTTTACAGCCAGAAGAGCTTCATGATAAAACTTGCATATTTGCTTCCACCCTAGATTTCTACTAGGCTCGGACCTGCAGGCAAGAGCTCTGGATTATCTTGCTCCCAGAAAACATTCTGAAGGGTGTCCTCAACAGACTAACCTCAGTAAGAAGCCCTGCCCTCGGAGTCTCCCCACCTTCACCCATTAGAAAGGGGGGATTCTCCCAGATCAAAACCTCCCTGAGCAGGGCAGAGATTTGAGGGAAGTTTATGTGGTTTCACCTGAGGCCCCAGGCCTTGCCCAGAAGCTTCAGAGGGAGACATACATTCTGAGAGGAAACGTGCCAAACCCATGGAAATACCAACCGCAGCCTCCAAAGAGAAGATTGTATCTGGGGTGAAACGTGGGCTTGTCTGGGGTCCGTTCCTCTCGGTGCCCCATCTTCCTCAGCTTCTGCATTTCTCTCGCTTTCTCTCCCATCTTCTCCTCAGTATTTCCTTCACCTTTTCCCATTTTCTTTTTATTTCCTCTCCTTCTAAGGCCTTTCTCAGTCCTTCCTTCCTGATTCTCTGTTCTCCCCCAAGGAGCTATAAGCCTGTGTTTTAAGCCTAGGTGGCTTTAATCAAGATTAAATGCTTAGAAAACAAAATAATTTGCAACAGGAGCATTTGCCTGCCATGGAATTCTGTTGTTTATTCCTTCTTAACCAGATTCAGCTAGTAGATTATACATTTGTTTCACTGTTTTCCTTTCTTGGGGAAGCACTTAAAAGATCCCGTGTAGTGCACATTTAATTTGTGTGGCCTACCCTGTATTTATGTGTTTATTTTTGCCAAATAATTCCACAGAATTCTCAGTAATTGGCTAGTTAAAATTCTTCTGCCTTAATGAATGTCTACCTCCCTGTGTTGATAGAATCATCTTTTACACATGTTAAAAATAAAAGGTGGATGCTATATCTAAAATGTTTTCTGACTCCCCCTTATACCCTGCTCTCAGGCGGTTATCTCTTGGCCTTTGGCTTATCTAGAAAGGAAACTGAGTGAAAAGAGCATTACTTTTGTTTTCAGAACTCTTCTGGCATGAAGAATTTTTTTTTTTAATTATCTGGCCTGGAGCTATTTTTCAGAATCATCCATGAAAAAGGCAGAGAATCCTAGTGTATCAGCATAGTCATTTCATCATGTGTTCGTGACCTCTGAGCAGTTCTGTGATAGATCAGTAGGACAGGAAGAGACAGCATGTCTTTGTCCTGTGAAGCTTGGAGCCTGAACATTGCCATTTTTCCTAGCTTCATTATCCCTGAGAGTTTGAAGATGTCCAGTTTTAGCACCCAGGACAGACTGCATCACCTGACCTCGCAGCCAAGGGCAGTGGTCATCTTCATGGGAAGGGCAAAGTTAAACTCCAGGCTATGCGCTGAATCTGAGATGATTCATGACCCCAGTGCATATCACAAAAATGTCAACTCTCACGTCATTTGTCAAGTGTGCATATGTGTCTGCGTGTACACGTGTGTATGTGGTATAAAGATCAACAGATGGCAAACAGGAAAACCAGTATCACGACTTCTTCCTGGGAAATATTTTCAAGCGTGGCCACACTAACCGGTAGAACTGTGAATGTCAGCACATCAACATTGAGTCTTCTGAAATTGCATAATCTGAATCAATAGTTCAGAAAGCGTCAAACTAATAAATACATACTGACCAATTTTCACTAGAATTATCACTTCTTAAAATAAATGTACCTGCTAGCTCAATCTATAGTTTTCACCTGTCTCACTGTTACAGCCGTATAGTTTTTCATGCTAAACTTACACAAAGATTTTGAATGCAGCATTTTCTACCTTCTCAAATTGCTGTTTCCTAGTTAAAAAAAAAAATCCAAATACACATCCTCCAACAAGCAGAATTGATTTTTATTTTTGTTGCACTCCTAGAAGGTGCCATTCACGAAGTGTGGCACCCTAATAAGGATCATGCCTTGCATTTGAGCCACTCGCTTCCATCCATAGGTTACTTTCATATTTATTACCTCATTATTATTGTGATCCACGCAACAAGCAGGTACTTCCATCTCCTTCATTTCACAGATGCTTAATCTGAGAGCTGGAAAATGTAGGGCAAATGCCCAGGGGCTCAGAGCTGGTGAGAGCAAAGCTAATATCATATCCCAGTCTCTCTGATTCAGAATTCAGCTGCCGTTCCACCCTTCCCCATGCCCCTCTGAATAAACATTATGAGGAAACAGAGCTTCTGGCAACAAGAGTGATAAGTGGGTGGCCTCAGGCTTCGAATCACCTTCAAGGGCACTCTCCTTTGCATTTCTTGTCACTCGCTCTCAAAAATGGCCACACATCCAAAAAATGAGCCAACACAGTGCAGAGAGGACCTTGTACCATCTGAAAGATGTTGACACAGTTACAGAGGGGCAGTGAAGAGCAGTGACTCACCTCCTCACCTCTTGAGTCCTCCCAGCCATGATCCACATTCCCAAGGCCACATTACAAGCCTAAGGTCAGACCTCAAGATTCCTGCAGAGGAGACAACTCATCTTCTTTGCAAAGCAGAGTCATAAATCTATAGAAGTCAAAGATCAAGGGGGAAAAAAAAACACAAAGACTTGATCACTAAATTATCAAATGAGCATGGCTGACTAGCTCCCTACTTTTATAGAGAGGAGGGAAGATACATTTTCCCCTGCTCTTTACCCAGTACTTCAAAGGTAATAGTCAACATAGCTTGGTAATAATTACCATTTATGCATATAGCTCTCAAAATATGGTACATAGAAACAAGAGATATCAGCAAAAACTAAAAAAGTAACTGTTGACAGCTACATACGGACAGAAAGGGATAAAAATGAATTGAGGGAAAGAAAAATCATGTCCTAAAATATTGAGGGGATGACAGAAGAATATCAGGGTGTCAGTTGAGATGACAAGTTACTTGAATCTTAAGGTTAATGTGTAAATGCAATTTCCTGCCATTTTTTCCTCACCGTCTGCTTCAGGGCTGCCTGGAATTCTCCATGGTCAGGCTAAACCCCAGAGTCATTCTATTTTCCCTGAATCCTGGCTCTCCCAAAAATGTGGGACTCTGTGGTACTCCATATGCAAATAAAGCAGAGGTTAATGTTTAATATCGGGTGCATAGATTAGTCTGAAATGCTCTGGTTGCGAGAAAAAACTAACCACTAACTCCAAGCCAGTGAAAGTAACAGATACACATAACAAGGACAGTCCAGAGGAATAGCTGGCTCATAGAATACAGGCACTGAAATTAGCTCACTCTCACTTTCTCTGTCTCTCTGTCTCTCTCTCTCTCTCTCCCTGCAACCCCATCATTTCTCCTTATCATGGGCTGCTCTCATTCTTTCCTTATAGCCTGTCTCCTCCACGAAGGAGGGCCCAAAATCCTGGGGAAGGCCCAGGTAGACAACTCCAGACTTATACCATCTCAGCTAACAACCTGAGAAGGGAAGAGAGTGTTTCCATATATAAAATTCCATGGTAAAATTCTCATTGGCTTAGTAAGAGTCTCACACCTATCCCTGAGCTAATCACCATAACCAAGGGGTTGGAGGGATGGGGTACTATGGTTAATCAGGTCTAGGTCACATGACCACCTCTGTGCACTGCGGTTCCTGCAGTTGTCTACCCAACCAGAGTCAAATATAATAGCATAAGGAAAACTTCCCCCACCCTCCCAGTAAAAGAAGAAATGATGATATTAGAATAAGAGTTGGATGAAGGAATTCAGAGGAAAACAAGAACCCTCTACAAGGCACTGTCAAAATGTGAGGCATCCTGATTGTGCAAGTCACGCTTGCTAATTGATGATCAAGGACCAATAATAAACTCACGTGGCTTCAGCACCCACTACATTCATATGATCCATTTCTTTCACTACGCATTAAGGAAAATCTAAGATATCGTTCAATTCAGCTTCTATTGAAAACTAAAAGTTACCAAACTTTAATAAGTCTCTGTCAATCAGACTGCCCTCTAGTCCACAATCCTCACAAATGTCATTTGTGGATGCACTGGGAAAGCTGAGCTCTGAAAGGATGCATGTTTAAGATGTACTTTTTGTTTAGAAAGTGTAGATGAGCCCTTATCATTAAGGGAATGTTATCACTTGCTGATTCAGTAAACCAAACCAAGCTAGAAGCAAATCTGGGTCTTTGAGGGGGGTGGGGGTGAGGGGAGGGCACAGAGAGGAAGTCAAAGAGCACTTGCTTTCCTTGGTCACATTCTTCATAAGTTGCCCTTTGAAACAATTTTAAAGGTAATAAATTAGTTATAAGACTATGATGAAAATAAAGTCAAAGAGTTAAAGCAAGCCCTAAGACACAAAGAAAGTAATCAACGGCTGGCATCGACTTAATATACTCGTTCTCCCGAGAGCTAATAGCCCAGGCCTCCCGTCCCAGGCCTCACCCCCTGCCTTTATAAGAAGCTGTTTAGTCCTCTGAACCGAGCCTGTGTTGGTGCCAGAAGAGTGAAATGGAGCATTAAGACCATTATTTGGATACTAGAGGGGGAACACACACAGAAAAGAAAACCTAGGAAAAGTTCCATTCATTTGAATTAATTGAGATGAGCATTTATTTTTTGTTTAAATTGACCCTGTAATTGTTTCTACTTTGTTTCCCCCCATGAGGTATGTAGAGACATAACCTCGAGGGCTAGTCCATTTATAGTAAGAAAGAATTCAGCACAGCTGAGATGCCCTGTGTCATTCACCCATGTGGGTCATAGAATTGATTCTCTCGCAGAGACCAGCCATATGGATTGATTTAGCAGCATTTCACTGGCTGCCTGGAGACGCGGCTTGAGTCATCCTGTATAAATTACTTAACTCTCCACCACAAAGAGGAAAAAAAATTGTTTTCTTGCACAGCAGTAGCAATTAATGTTCAACATGTTTATGGGGTTTAATAATATACGGCCCTGCACCAATCTCTGTAGGCAATACCATTATCTTGAGAGAGAAACTTAGATGGTGTCATCAGCATACAAGACACAGATGATTGATTCATCAATAACTGAGCCTGGCCTTATTACAGCAAACAAACTCGACATCATGAATATATTGCCATATAGACAGGACTTTCTGCTCTTCAAATATATGTCATAATTGGTAGTGGTGACCTTTTGGCAATACTGAAAAACAGCTTGCAATTAACAGGTTTCCTCTCCTGTGAGTGCCTACACGCATCAGAGCTTGGTTGTCCAAGACCTGGCCCAGCTCAGCCAAGTGGAGCAAGGGCTAGACAACATCTTACCAGGAAAGTGTTTGCCAGGAAGATCAATCACTTCGTCTTTCACATACTTCATTCCAGAGGAATGCAAAAAGGAAAGCGATGAGTCGCCAACAAATTTTTATTGGGCCACTTCCATGTGCCAGGTACTGTTCCAGGGCAAAGAACAAGACAGGAGGAAGGCCCTCCTCACTCCAGGGGTGGAAAATGACAACATGCATGTAAACAAATAAACAAACACTTTTTAAATTCTGATAGGTAGCATGCTGAAGATAAAATAGAGTGCTCTTGAATCCATATGTTTTTAAATAGCAAATAGGGATTTCGACAATAGGAGATATTTTATGTATTTGACATCCATGTGATTAAATAATCAACTATGTAAGCAAGATTCAGTTACTTTTACACTTTTTCTTTCCTGAATTTTAAAAATATAATGCCAGTTCCAGAGAGGAACGGGTATTGTTTGTGATTTAATCATTTTAAAAGATTTAACTTTTAAAAACTAATGGTGGAGCTCCACAACAGCCCAGATTAACAAAAAACAAAACCAAAAAAATACACACAAAGAAAAGAAACAAGTGTATTGCCCAATACTAAAAAATGGACAAAACTAAAAAAATAGAGATTCTCCTATATGTTTAAAATACTAGTTATAATATGGAAAAAAAGTGTCAGGCCACATTAGAATCATAGTTTGCCTAACATACTATATTCATGTAGGTTGAGTCATTTATGGAACATAAGGTCCACATAACATTTTATTGCCTCAGAAGTTTTTATCTCTGTAGTATGATATAGATGATGTCTCTACAGACAAATTTAGGTTTATATTTAAGGCAATTGCCCATAAAAAATTCCTTTAAGATGAAATACATAAATAGTTCAGACAAAAGTTCCTTCTTAGATGAATTCTCTGGAATCTTCCTTCCATTATTCACTCTAATTTTAGACATCACCTTGCCCCATCTATATATGATGTAAGGATATTCTAACCATGTATTGTGGTTTTGAATCCCTTCATGGAAGTAAAATGGGACAGTTGGATTGATTATGAAGTGTGTCCCTGTTGTAGATCACTTATCTGCACTGATTTACTCTTTTCTGTCTCCCATAACAATGCCACTCTCACTCCAGTACATCTCAGTGTCCCTGGAAAAGAAGAGATGTGACTGGTCATGGCTAACAACCCTGGGCATGTTTGTGACATTCATGGGGACGTGATCTGCAAATCACCATCATCTCTTATGCATGTCACAGCCAAAAAACAGTCATGAACAACTGCACTAAGTAAATATTGATCAAAGGAATAAATGGTTACACATATGGTACTTTAGGTAATTTTTCTTTCTACCTCCCACCTCTTCCCAGAGTGAAGGTGGTCCCACAGCCCTGTTCACCCTCAGACCCTTTCATCACCCTTCCCCTGCTCTGCTCTGCATCACAGGGAGGCTGCCCTCCAGGGGCTGCCTCACTAGTCTGACTTCCAACTAGAGTCAACCAATGAGAGCAAGTGGCAGAAGAAGGTAGGGCAGAGATCAGGGAGATACCAGGCACATCCCTCTCTCTTTCTGCCTTGGGCATCGTCTTTGGCAGTAAAGGTTCCAGCTCTCTCCATCCAGGCCCTCCTTGGTTCCAGCTTCTACCTAGAGGCCCTGCCCCTGTTGTTCTAGCATCTTCACTTCCTTCTAGGGAGTAGCAACTTCTGCTGCTGCTACTTTCTGGTTTTGCCTCATTGTCCCCTGTTGTCAGCTCTTCAGTCATCTGTGCAAGGAATTCCCCATATTAAAATTCCTCTGTTTTTAATAATCAGAGTAGTTTCGGGGAGGTGGGGGGTCCTTTCCTTTCCTTTTTTTTTTTTTTTGATTGTACACTGATTGATACAGAGTTTTCAAGAATTCAGTTCATACTGAGCACTACCGTATACCAAGCACTGTGCTACATACCAAAGAGACTATGATGCATAAGACATTGTGTCTACCACTGAGGAGGTCTGAATCTAGTGAACAAATCATTTCGAGATTATGTGACAAGTATCATAAGGGGCTAAGGCCAGGGAGCCATGGAAACACTGAGACTGGCTCCTTAACTGGGTCGAGGGCTCAGAGAAGGTTTCCTAGAAGAGATGGTTGAGCTGAACCTTAAGAGATGAGAGATAGACTGCTGAAAGGTGCTGGAGGGGCCTGTGTTTCTGGAGTTGGCACCAGGGTGAGGAAAGATGGGAGTGGTATAGAATGGAAGCAAGGCGGCATCACTAGACATCAGGTATGAGACCAGAAAAGAGGAAAGGTGGTATGAGACAAAAGGCAAGGGCCTTGAATTCTCTTCAGTGCACAATTAGGAGAAATTGATGATTTTTAAATTGGTGGAACAGCATGGTCACATTTACAATTTATAATTTAGATGGATCACTTGGGCCACCCTATAATAAATGGTAGCTCTAAAAAAGGCAAGATACCAACCTGGCACCATACACAGTTATTACAAGGTGAGTACTAGAAATAATAATGTTGAATGTAAACTATAATTAAACTTTTAAAAATTTTCAAAAGAGGCAAGATAGAGGAGTAAAAAAAAATACTTGAACTAGATCATACTAACCATTCAATTCAGCCTACTGGTGTTGAGTCCCTGGGGGCCAGCTGCAGCACTGGGAGCAAAGGGGTGTGGAATTGCGCGGGACACATAGTGGCCCCTTACATTTCTGTGTTGCTTCATAGTTTACCAACATAAATACATCTTGTGATCCTCTTAAAAAATCCCATGAGTTAACTATCTCATTGGCCAAAAAGTCCATTTAGCTTTCTTCTGTAAAATAAAAGACACATTCTTCATTTTCACCAATGACTTTGTTGATTTGGATATTTTAAATATGTCGGCTATCTCCCGCTGTTGGCTTCTAGTGGGTAGAGGCCAGGGGTTCTGCTAAACATCTTCCAAAGCATCAGACAGCCCCAGAGCAAAGGATTATTTGGCCAAAATGTCAACAGTGCCAAGAAACTTCACAAACCACTTTTGATACACTCGATCAGTCACAGTACCTTTTCCATATACTGCACAATTCTTTTTTTTTTTTGCATTTCTGTTGCATTTCTACCTTTCTTGAAATAATAAAGCATAATATGCCAAAAATGTAGCATTTCTTCTTCCATCTTCAATGTTAAAATGGCTGCACATAAATTCACCAATGTTGATAAGTATTTTTTAAATGCACATTCATGTGGCAGCTGTCACAATATAACCTAACAAAATTATTTTGAATGAAGTTAAAGGTAACTAAGCACTACTAGAGCCATTGTACAAAAAAAACAACTAGACAAAATTTTTTGGCCAGTGTAATATTAGAATCCCCATTTTCCAGATGAAAAAGCTGAGTCTCTGAAGGTGATAAAATATGTCCAAGGCCATATAATGAGTAAGAACTGAATCCAGCAATCTGCTTACCACCGACCTCACTAAGATAGTTTTCTACTCCTCATTGTGATGGGGGAAATTGATGTCCCAGAGTTTGAATTTTCAGTAGCTAGAGAAAGAATGTAGGGATCCCCACATACACATACACATACGCATACGCATACGCATACGCATACGCATACGCATACGCATACACATACACCAGACTGTTTCAGAATTCATGCAAACTCTACTAAACATAGGCTTGTTGTTTGTTTTTAACTACTCCTGTCAAGGAAGATTCTAGTTCCTTCAGGTGCTAAGAATAATCATAGGTAATTGACTCAGCTTCTCTAGATTGGGACTGGTTGCAGCCAGTAGAATTTTAATCAAGATTTGAATTAACGTTCTCATACTTCTTCCAATATAACAGGGGTGTGAAGGCAGAGGATACTATCCTAAAGAAAGTAATCATACCAGTACCTGTTGAAAAGCATATATGGAGTCTAGAAGACAGCAGAAAAGAATTACTTTCTCTACTGAGTGACCTTTCAGTCCCTCTACCAGAGGTCCATTGGTCAAGACCATGGACACTATCACTCTGGGCTCCAAAATGGGAGGTAATGATGGATTCTTCACTAGTGGTAGTAACTCAGCCCTTCAGAGGAGCAGACTTAGGTCTTCGTGGCTTTTCAGATCATTCAACCTCCCTCTTGCTATACTGATGCCCTCTCATGATAAATATTAATAATGCATTCGGATGCCAACCCCCTATTCCTGGCAGGAGTAAAAGGAAAAAGAAACAATGGAACTGAAAGGAGACAGAAAAACCCATACCACACAACTATAATTCCCTTTGGAAAGCCTGCCTCTCAGCTCACTCCTTCCATGTCCTAGGATAGCCACTCCCAATCCAGGAACAAAGATCTGGGCACACTCCTCACCTCCTGAGGTTAGAGTCAGTGATTTACAGACTTATTTCCAACCCCAATGACTCTCATCAGTAACAGTGATTTATTCAGGGAGCTATGATTCTGCCCACATTTGAGAATCACTTTTTGACTTTTATGTGCATGCATTCAGACTTCACATCTTTGTCATAAATAAACTCCCCATCATCACAGGGGAAGTGGAAGTTGGGACAGCTCTGAACAGTATCTGGTGCCTCTGGACCACATATGCCATGAAGATATTTATGTAAATAAGATTCCAGTTGACTATGTTTGCAAGTACAGGGGCCTTTTCTATCTTGTCTATTTCTATACCCCCAGCATCCTGTACATCCCCTGGCATATAATAAGCACTCAATAAATGATAATAGCTAACATTTACTGAGCATGTACTAGGTGCCATGGCATTAGTCTGAGCACTTTACGTACACCTATGCTCATTTAAACCTCAAAGCAACCCTACAAGTTAGGGAGTGTGGTCTGCCTTGTAAGATATAAACTCTTAAGCACAGAACAGTTATGTAATTTGCTTTATGACATCATTATAAGCAAAGATTATAAGCAACAAATTGGGGTTTAGAAATAGGCAGCCTGGTCAAAAAAAGCTAGTGCTCATAACCATTAGGAGATACTACCTTTCATTCAGGCACCCTGGTCTACCAGGGGAGACTATGCTTATCTTTCGTCTTCCCTTCTAGCCTATCCTCACCTGAGTCTGAAAGGGTCAAGGGCACCAATTCCAATACCGCATTCTGACCAGGTAACAGTCCATCTTCAAAGGAATTGTACTCTCTTGCTTTACTAGTGGTTCCCCACGCAGGGAGTAAAAGCCTTCAGTAGCCCAGGCAGTTCTACTTTCTCTTGTAGGAACCTGCAATTTGTTCTGTCTCCAGGTCCCCTGGCTATACACAGGGCCCATAAGTTTTCTGATGTAAAATGAGGATCCTGGATGGCAATTTGTCACTTTCAGCAAAGCCAGCATCTTCTTTCAGGATGGCCATGCATTTCACAAGCCTCTTGGTAATAATGTTAGAGCTGTATTCTGATAGAAAAAAAAAATCTCTTTGGATATGAAATTCCCCCTCTTCAAATATCTGTTCTTATTTCTCATCAGAAAAACCAGGAAGAAAAAATAAATGTTCTCAGCTTGGGCTGAATTTACACTGCCAGTTTCATATCTCAGTAGCACTGTGGTCTTTAAACGAGCATGTGTCTTTTATAATGGCTACCCAGGTGATTTTAGTCTCTCCAGAACATTCACCTTCTGATCCAGTTTTAAAAGAGATGATACCACTAAAAAGCCGCTTTAAACTTGAAAGCGGACCCTCAACACTCAGAGGAAATGCTTATGAGAAAGAAAGATGATTTTGACCTATATAGAAACATTTTGGACTAAAGTGGTTATTATTCTTCAAGAGCCCTGCAAATAGCCAACTTTTTCAGAATCGAAGGGAAAATTCGGGGACATTACTTTTGCTGAATCCTGGACATTTCCCTTTGTCTTCTAGCAAAGTAAATACTATATCAACCATCAGACATATAATTGGACTTTGATCTCACACATATCCCATTCCATGAGCCAGCCGCTACAGCCCAATAACACAGTTGGATTATTTTCATAGACCACTCAGCTATAGAATGATAGAGGCATAGAGCAGGGTAGAACCAAACAAGGAGGTCACACCTGCTCTGGCACTAAGAGATGTCTTCCCCCCACTATCTCTACCCACTTTACCAACAAATCTTAACAACTCCACCACTAAAACATAGAGGCCCCAAATCCATGCACCTCTCTCCATCTCCAAAACTACCCTTCAATCAAAGTCACTGTCTCCGCTCTCCTGGACTATTGCAGAAACTTCTAACTTATGATCTCTGTGGTTCTATTCTTTTTTTTATTGAATTTGGGATACAGGCTAAATATGTTTATTGTGATGTGAAATGGGACCTCTAAAAGTAAGAATACCTAAAGCCCATGAAATTCTTAAAGCCCTTAAAACCAGACAGGAAATAAAATGAATGGAGACACATACAGAAAGGTGATCAGCAGCTGATGCCTGGATACCCACGTTGGACGTTACGATGTAACAAGCACATGTCCTTTCTAAAAGGGGACTTTTATGTAGCTCCAGCTACATATTATGTGTCTCTTGGAAAAGAGGGTTCAGTGCTGCCTGGTGGCCCAACTTCTGAGAAGAGTCAGGAAACCTGATTCTTATGTAAAATCTCCAATTTCCAAATGTTAACAAACTGATACAAGTTTAAATAAACACTCTTTGGGCCACAAGCAAAACTGGCCACACTGGTTTTGGAAGCCTGGTTTCAGGATGCTAATTCATATCCAAGATAGAAAACAAAAGAAAGTTCTTTCCTAGGCAGTTGTGACAGGCAAGCTCTCCAACAGAGGGTATGTATGTACAGGGTGTATGTTGTGTGTGTGCTGGGGGAGGGGTGGTCATGCAGGAAAATTCAGGAGAGCACACCATAAAGGACTTAAACCTGTATTTATAGGTCCGGAATTAGGTTCAACGTGAATATTGTAAAATTATTTGAAGAATAATTAGTTTGATAATGAATCTGCAGGTGAGAAGCAGCTGTTTCGCTCCTGGGCTCGAGGTCACTGTCTCTGCTGTGTGAAGAGTCAGTAGTAATTAGAAGAACTCGCGGTGCCAAACTAAATTAAAATTTTTCAAACCGTTACTCACTGTATGATATAATTTTGTTTCATGTTCCCAGGATGAGGAAACTCGAATTAAGTCTCTATTCATTACAAAAATAGGCTAACTAATTTAAGGTTATGAAGTATCTGTTTGTCGATGGTATTGAATGGTTTCTATCTACTGTAACAGATCATTCTGCACTAAAATAAATGGCAGTTGGTTACCTGCCAATGGTTTATTTAACAGCACTCAATTGTACTGAACTCTGAAAACATAATGGGTCTCAGTGGACCTTCCTGCCTGCTATTTTTCTGAAAATAAAATATTGATATAATTGGATTTCCCACCCACATTGATCCTCGAACACACAGATGGGCTCAGTTTAAGCAAAAATCGGGAAATGAAGAAATTGTGATAATCACCAAATAAAGTTATTTATGTCAGGACACTTGGGGTACATTTAATTAAGCTGTCCTGAAATCCATGGAAACCTTTGCATGGTAGTCTCCAAAGTCCTAGGGACCGTTGTAGAACTCCAGGTTAAAGCTAGGAAGGAAAAGAAAATTACAAACGAACATTGAAAAGCAAAGAGAAGAAACCTTCAAAAAGATTTCATGGACCATATTCTTGTGATACCAGACCAACTCGTTGGTTCAGTCAGTTTAATGAGGAAAATGCTACAGAACCAGTTTTCAGCATCTTTAAAAAAACAAAACAAAACAAAAAAACCAGTGTATTAATTGCATCTTTTACTTTTTAACTTGGTATTTTGCTATTGTATAGACATAGCTTTAATCACACCCTGCAAGCAGCCAATTCCACTGATGTGACTGTGTAAGCAAGACCACAGGGTTGAGCTTTTAATAAGATGGGCTTACTCTAATGAAAGTTCTTTGAGTCTTTCCTTTTAGGTTTTCTCTGTTTTCTTTAGTCATCAACCTCTGGACTAATCTTGTTAATAGAATGATTTTGCCTGATTTTTTAAATGTCTCCTCTGATCCAATCCAACTTGAGCAATTGAAATGCTCTCTTTCATCAGCATTCAAAAGGTAGCATTAGCAACAGCAACAATAAAGGGGCTCAAATCCTTAACTGAATTTTCCCATCATTCCTGAAACAAGATAAACAACTCCCTGGAGTATTGAAGTTCTCAGCATCTGGGCAATTAAATACTTTCTCTCTTGGATGTAGACCACACCCTCACAAAAAGGGAATTGGTCAAATGGTGCCACCCAAAGGTTATTTAGAGATCTGCTCAGTTTTCCCTGCCATTAAAGAAAACAAAAATGGCTTCCCTCCCTCATCCTCAGGTCACTTGCCTGAACAAATCTTCATGCTCGAGTTGCCTTTCCTCAAGTGATACGAACAGTGGCTTATACATTAGATAAGATTTTAAGCACATTGGAGATCCTGAGTTTAAAGAACTTTGTTGTGAATCTTTTTATAAAGTGATTAATACCTTAATTTATCTTTTCCATGAATTTGGATTAGGTTTACTTTAAGTAATATATATGTTAAAAAATGTGTTTTTGCCACCCTGCAAAAGATGAAAGGTGATCAAGACAGGAAGGTCCATAGTTAGAAAAATTGGGTCTTATGTAGTCTAGCTCTTTCTGTGACGTGCCAGGTTACCATGGAAAAATTGCTGAACCTCTCTGGTCCGCAGTTGTCTCATTTATGAAGTGCAGATAAGGATCATTTCTATTTCCCAGAGCCATCAAGGAATTAAATAAGATTCCTTTAAAATGCAAAGGTGGCACTGGACAGTATGGCTCAGTTGCGAGGAGCACCATCTCATAACCAAAGGGTTGAGTGTTCATTTCCCAGTCAGGGCACCTACCTAGGCTGTGGGTTCAATCCCCCATCCAGGTGTGTAGAATCCCCTACCTGGGTGAGTACGGGAGGCAACTAATCAATGTTTCTCCCTCACATCATGTCTCTCTCTCTCTCTTTCTCTCTCTTCCTCTCTCTCTAAAAGCAATGAAAAAAATTCCTTGGGTGAGGATGAAAAATAATAAAAATAAAAATAAATGTGAGGGTGTTTTTTAGACTATTATAGACTGTAAGTGCTGTCTATACAACATAGTTGTTAATAATAATTACAGTCAGGATATGAAAGAGAATAGTGTTGGGTCATCATCAAAGCAACTGTAGGAGGATTCACATTGACAACCTGATCCTTCAAACCCCACTAGGAATGACATTCTTGGTTTGATAAGATCTGTGAAGGTCATTCTCCTGACCCCAATACTCCGTTAAAATGTCTTATCAAAAACCAGGTCATCTGGAGACTCCCTCTGAAAATGCGATGAGTCTCTGGATACACACGTAGATGCAGGCCTCTGGTAAATTATTAAATTAGCACACGAAGGAGCCTCTTGTGTTTTCTGGGGCAAGTGAAGGAAAATCTAGCTGCATGTTTATAACATTTTAGTATTTCATTCCTCTTACTCCAGGGATTCCTATGCACATTTTCTATAGTAAAGAAGTAATTGGTAAATTTTTTAGATTTTATTTTTCCCCCTTGATTGAGGGAGAAATGGGAGCATGGTGAGCAGGTAGGCATCCAAATGGCAACAGGGGCAGATGGGAGAGTTTATACAACGTCATGCACCAGGAGTCTAATATCAGCATTAACAGGCAACCCAAATTTATTCCTCCAATTGTATTCTTTAAAAAAAATGTACCAGCACCTTATAAATGTCTGAATTAAGGCTGTGTAAGAGCATTTTTTGGAAGCCATTTAATGGGAGAACAATGACTAGTAAAAGAGGTCTAAAATTAGTTTCTTATACCAGGCCTCCCCACCAAGTGGCAAAGCCTAGCATGTGGGAGGCCCCCACCTCCACATCCCCAAAACATTATGTGGCCTGTGGGGAGGTATTTAACCCATGTTTGTCTCTCATCTCATTAATCGAAAAGAGGGGTTGAGCTTAAGTTCCCAAACCTAAAAAATACAAAGGTAAGTTGCATATTTTAATCCAAAACCAGGCTATAGGTAAAAATGCATTCGATCACAACATGAAGGTTATCACAGAATCAAAGGATCGTAGCAGTTAACACTGGAAGGGCGCCAACCATTGGCAGCCTGGTTACATCAGTCTCTCCAGAGCCTGATCAGTCTGAATTCAATGGCAAAACTCAACCTGAGCACCCCCTAATCTGAGGACTCCAAATTTCTAAATATGAGGGAGAATTCAGCCCCCATAAGGTCCTATTATCAGTGAAAACCCTGCCCTGGTGGCTACATTCAAGCTGTACAATACACCACCACCCATCACTTCCATGGTGCCTTCTACTCCTGTTTTAACCACAACAAACAAAACCTTGCATTTGTAAAGCCTTTCGTGGTTTATAAGGTACCTACATGCATATTGTCAGGCAGGGCAGAGGTTATTCATGATTTTCAAAGGAAGAAATTATTTATGAGGAGTTACATAATAGCCTCATGGTTGACATTACAAGTAAGTGAGAAACCTCATCTAGAATCTTTCTAGAGAGGAATCCCCAAAACTGGTTAGACCACAAGTCCTTTCAGGTCTCTGAAATTCTGGGGTTCCATTACTTCTACAGAGACCCCAGAATGTGCCCCCCACAATGTCTGGCATAATCTTGAACAAATAGCGTATGCATTTGGTCAGCAGTCTCTGAGTTACTTGGATTATTCCCAAGAGCCTTCACACGCCCAACAAGGAAACAATTTCACCTCACTCTTCCCCTCCCTTGTGATGATTCAGAGTCCAATCTGATAGAGACCCAAGACTCCCCTCACAAATTTCCACTGAGAGACTGAACAAAGAACTTCCCTACCCAAGACCAAGGCAGGAGGTACCCTAGTTAGAGGATGCAGAGTTATGTGGCTGTGGCTCAGACAATTCACCCATCCAGCCCCTTAACCTCTCCTTACCCCAGCTTTGAACACAAGCTCTCACGTGCTTTTCCTGTTTCTGACCTGCTGACTGAATCTCCCCATCCTACCTTGGTCCCTGGTTTTGCCAACACTGTCTGTTCCTTCACTGATTTGGGTTCTGTCCTTTACTGTTGTCTCTAGTACACCAAAGCTACAGCATCGTATCTGGTTAGAAGGAAATACAGAAAAAACAGGATTCCCTCTGCTGACATCAACCACAGTATTACTTGCTGTTCGTATTTCAAGAGCCATGTCTACATTATCTCCCAAAGCTTAAGAATGCAGTTTAACTTCCCAAAAGACAGTTGCAACATAGAGCCCACTGTTGGAGCCAGAGCTGGCAACTTTAGGGACGGCAGGCTCATGAAACACAGCTCGCGTCTGACGTCTGAGGCCTCTGGGTCAGGTTTGGGGCCCTAGAGCCTAAAAAACTAGGAGGGCAGAATTTGCCAGTTTTAATCCATTATGTTCTCCCTAAAATTCTGAATTTCCAAATTAATTCCAGTTGGATTTTTAAGTACCTGGAACACCATTCTCCCACATCTTTGCATATGCCTGACTTCTCATTACACGGGTCTCCCTCAGATGTCAAGGCCTCAGGGAATTCCCTAACCGCTCTACATAATGACTGCGAATGAACCCTCACATCTACCCTCATCACTGTCTATACCATCTCCATGATTATTTGCTTCCCAGCACAGCCAACTCACTGAATTTTTCTTTCCCCCTCTGGTGTTTATCTTCCCTGATTAGAAAGAAAGTTCCATGATGGCAAAATCTTTGTATACCCCATTCATAGCCACTGGAAGAGCCTTAGCATAGAGAAGGCTTTTAATAAATATTGGTTATAATACGTGAATAAATGGATGAGTGAGTCAATGAACTGGATATGAATGAATAACTCTACTCCTACCGGTGCTCTTACAACCAAACACTGTACTAAGCACTTTTCACATATTATCATGGTGATTTTTTTTAAAATTCATTGTTTTATTAAGGCAAAGCCTAATACGAAACTCATTCTATGATACAGAAGTCAAAGCATAAACCGAAAGACCAAAGGAAGTGGCAGCAGGTGCCCAGCCACCTCCCCCTCTTAGGGTTCTGTTATACCACTTAATTGTCCAACCAGTTCGAAGGCATATGAATTACCATTAGGCCCATTTTAGAAATGAGAAAACTGGGTGAGGCTCAGGAAAATTAAGAGACTTGTCCAAGGTCATATAAGCTAATAAGTCAGAGGACAAAGTTAGAAACCACTCGTGTCTGATTCTAACCACGTCTGACTCTCTAAACCATGATGATGAGGAGTCTGCATATTTTCTGAAATCCTGGGGAGCTCTTCCCAGAAAAAGTTACCATTAGGTTGGTATTTTCAGAGCTTATTTGAATAAGATCGGAAGAGCTTATTGTAGTGTTTAATAATTAATTGCTGTAGGTATATGAAGAATGACTTTTTCTTAATGAAAAATTTCAGGATGATACTATAATGTTAATATTCTCAGAAAGTACTCTCATGTGACATGGGCCTCAATGTTAATGGAAGAAAGTATGTTCATTTTTTTCACAGATAATTCTTGAAAGCCAAAGTATTTAAGAACCTTCATTGAAGCAAAATTCCATTAAATGAGAAGTAGCTACTTGGCAGTTTCTAAGAATTTAATAAATCTCCTTAGGAAAATGTTGATTTTAAAAGAAAATTTCAGAAGGGTCTCAAACATCCTCTCTGCTTTCTTATATTTGCATTACAAATAACGAGTTTTTTGTTGGCTGTGAGAAGCCAGAGAAAACAAGAACGTTTGTTTTGCATTATTTGGTGAGTGGTATTGTGTTACCAGTTTTTTTTCCCTTTTAATATGAGAAGCCCACAGATTACATGGTGCAGGTTCACAGCTACAAACGCTTGTTAAGAAGTCTGTGGAATATCGCTTTCCCAAGCCACACTCTCTCAGAGTCATCTGTTTTTCAGATGACTCCAGTGAGAGAGGATGGCTACCTAATGCGGGTCCGTGAACGGCTCCCTTGCACCATTCTGTCTTTAACTCTTACTTTAGGACATGTATTTCATATTCTGCGAGCATGTGTGCATGTGTATGAAATATGCATAACATAAAATTTACCATTTTAAGCATTTTTAAGTGTGCAGTTCAGCCGCAGTAGGTCCATTCACACTGTTATGCAAAGATTACCACTGTTAATCTCCAGAACTTCTTCATCATCTCAAACGAAAACTCTGTAGGCA
Organism: Mormoops blainvillei; assembly: GCA_004026545.1. Lineage (NCBI taxonomy): Eukaryota > Metazoa > Chordata > Mammalia > Chiroptera > Mormoopidae > Mormoops > Mormoops blainvillei. The sequence goes on along the minus strand of PVJD01001928.1, from coordinate 22,901 downwards.
TCAAACAAGAACTCCCCTTTACTCCTACCTCCCAGTCCCTGATAACCACTGTTACACTTTCTGTTTTATGAATCTGATGACTAGGTACCTCATGAAAGGGGAATTATACAATATTTGTGCTTTGTCATTTCTGATTCTGGGTACACTTGACCTTCATTTCCTTCAAAATGTGGACATTCTCTGCTGTCTACAGGTGACATGGTTATACAGTCCTGTCACATGACTCACAGGAGACACTTTGAAAATGTTATTTTTTTTAATACTGGGTTTAAACTCTTGGTTTTAATCATACTAATAAGTCTGCAACATTTTGTCAAACTAATTAGGTTATATTATTTGGTCTTTCTTTTATTTTTAAAAAAATGGAGGGAATTAATAAGCCCCACTCTCAAGGAAGTGTATTAATTGACCCAATCATCTTATAGAATAACCTAGAAAGCCAGAAACTGCAGTCACAGCATCTCAATGGGAAGGGACCAAAAGAATAATAATTCTTAGTCCAATGGACTTTTGTGAGTTTTTGCAACTTTGTACATGATTTTTATCTTTGTAGCCTGCCTTATCCTAGTGACAGTGAGCAGGGGAGAAAGAGAGAGGAAGAGAGACTTCCTACATATAGGGAGGGGGTGTGATTGGAAGGAAGGGCTCGGGAAGCAACAAGGAAGGAGGGACCCAGGGGACATTCCTTGTTCCAGCTGGTCTGAGGAAATGAGAACTCCAGTTGAAGAAGCACGTGTTGGTGACTGAGGAGAGGAGAGGAAAGGAAAACAGGCAGCATCCAGGGCTCTGAGAGAAAAGAAGGTTTCCAGGAGGACATGGCTCCCTGGAGTGGCCTGGTAGGAACCTACATCCATCCTGGTCAGGTTAGGGACAGCTCTGGTGCTCTGATCAGAATGCTAGGGCTTTCTGAAGTGCCCCTCACAACGGATGCCAGTGTAGGGACTGGGGGGCGGCCCCTGTCCAGAGTCCTCCCTGAATATCTGCATCAGGGCACTGGTGAGCTCACAGAGTTCAACCCACAGATATTTAGAGGGTGGGGAAGGGAGAAAGGGAACATGGGAAGAAAAGGTCATGTTTAAAGAAAAATATCCTATTTGAATGCTTTCTAATTTATCATTGTTTCCAATACTTCTAACCACATGGTTCCCAGTTGGCTTGGTGTTTCTTTCTCAACTAGGCAGTCAAGGATAGATTCTGTGGAGTTCCCTTGTGCCATGTGGACTCCCTGAAGTCTTGGGTTAATTTCTAGAAATAGTCTATTGTGTTTCTGTACGCAAACATTGGGCTCTCTGCTTGCTTCTTTGCCATATGGAAAACGTAACGAGGGAACAATTAGGCTGGTTTCTACAGTCAGTTACTAGGCCATGTTGCTCCTATTTATTCTCTGATAGAAGGAGTTCTTTGCTCGCCAATGCAATCACTGCATGAGTAGAGGAAAGTTCGGTCCATCCTCACATTTGTTATCACTTCATGCAGACAAGAACTGCCTTGCTCCTCACCCCTCACCCCACTTCCCACTTCTGTCAGGAGTCTCAACATGCCACCATCTGGGGAACTGGGCCTATCCATGGTTAAAGACCAGGATGATGGGAAATATATGAGAAGATTGCATTAGTTTCATAGGGCTGCCATAAACTGGGTGGATTAAAACAACAGCAATATATTCCCTCACAATTCTGGAAGCTAGAAGTCTGAGGTCAAGGCATCAGAGGGGCCATGCTCCTGCTGAGACTTTGGGTAGGATCCTTTCTTGTCTCTTCCTGGCTTCTGGTGGTGGCTGATGATCCTTGTCATTTTGGGGCTTACAGCTACATCATTCCAACCTCTGTCTCTCTGGTCACATGGATTTCTTCATGTGTCTCTGTTTTTAGGTGGTACTTTCCTCTTCTTAAAGGGACAATCATATTGGATTAGGGTGTACTCTAATGACGATATCTTCAAAGGCTCTGTTTTCAAATAAAGTCACATTCATAGGTACTGAGGACTCTAACTTCAACATATCTCTTTGGTACATAATTCAGACCATGACAAGGCTCGAACTTCAAACTCTTGCTTCATCTGGGACCAAGCCATCTTGCCTTGATTCTGACTTACTGATTCCAAAACCCTTCCCCAAGACTGCAGCTCTTGGCTACCCAGTTCTTCCTTTCTGTGGTTCTCTTCTTCTTGATGACAAATCAGACTTCTATTCACTGGCTCCAACCTGAAAAAGTCTGATGTTTGTCTGACTACCCAGGCTTTAAGGCTAAGGCTTGTGGTTTCAGGGAATATCCAGACCTGTCCTTAGCATCAGATCCAAGCTCTGTAATGGCCACTATGTAAGTCCTCCCAAGGTCCAGCCCTTCTTTGACCCACAACCTCTAGAAGCCTTCTTGGACTACCTTTAACTGGAAACAAACATGGCTTCTACTACCTGACCGGTCCAGCATAATTCAACAACAGCATTGCTTTTCCAAAGGCAAAATTTTCTAGTTTGTTTTTTATACATTTTGAATAAGGATTATGTTTATGATGTTAAAAACAATAATCCCAGCCTCTCTACCTCATGTAATTCTCATATAATTTTAGGCATCTAAGTATAGATTTACCACAGTTTCTGACACTTGCCTTGAGAAGTAGGAAAAATTAGCTAAATTTAGAGTATGGCAGAAGATAAAATAATTTAGATCAGTGCAGTGGCTAGTTACAAGAAATAAATTAATTTCTTCAAAGATCAAATGAGTAAACTAGTTCAGATTTATACTAACAAATATATAAATGCTCAGCTGGAACAATTCTTTTAAGTTTTAGACCTTAAAATAAGTCTTAGCCACAAAATATTTAAGGGCAAATACTTTTAACTTAATTATTGGATTAATTGTATTAATTTTCCCTTTACCATGTTAATATAGACCTGGTCTAAAGCCAGATCCACACAGAGGAACAAACTAGTGAGCTAATCCACTAGCCCACTACCCTCTTTTTAAACAACAGTGCATGATTAACTTAGAAAGGTTTGAATATCTCACAAGTCAATAAAAAGTCAGCACTTTCTAAAGAGCCACAAATTTCCATTCCTTCAACACAGAGAGATGGCCAATGGTAGAATTAAGCATCCTAAAGTTGCCAACAGTCATGTCATCTTATAACTGTAAAAATCCTGCTGCTTACAATTTATAAAAAGATTAACAGCTTGGCCATGCTTTTGGTCTATAAACATAAAATTAAAGACAACATTAGAATCTTCCAATTGGCCATATATATGAACCCAAAGAAGAAAGCCAACAATTTTCCCACTACTAGTCATTTCAGTTATTGTGTTTGCATTTCTCTAATCTGCCTGGCCCTCCCTTGTGAAATTTTGAAATCAATCATCCTCCTTGGTAGAAAGAAACTCTGTAAGTACAACTGACCAGCACAGCTTTTGCTGCCATCCAAACCTAGCCAATTCTCCAGCCACTATTTCTACTTATGGGGCCAACAGAGACTAAATAGAATATTTCTATCTCTTGCCAAGAACACATGCCAGTATTTACTAGTACTTATGCAAAATAATTTTCCAGAATCACTTTTCAAAAGCTGAATGCTCAGTTGACTTATAAAGTTTAAAATGGATTAATAGGAAAGAAATAGGCAGTCCCAGATGTACAAGTTATCAATTTTATGCACAGGATGAGTAAGCCTTACATATTTCAACTAAGCCGGAATTACAACAACCCCATTTCTCTCAGGAGGCACGGTGGCTGCTGTAAAAATGAAGATGTGCTTTGCATTGCTTGCACAACAGGAAGTGTTCCTGGTTGGATTAAAATTATTGGCATGAAGGCTTGAAGATGCTGCCGTACCTATTAGTCACCGGTTTGAAGCCATGTCTACATGACCTTGGTGAGCTCAGTGACCTCAGATGATCTCTGTGTTCATTCATTCATTTCATCATTGATTCAGTCAACATTTATTGAGCACTCCCCATATGCAAAGCATTGAACTAGGACCTCTGAATTCAAAGATACAGAAGAAAGTGTTCCTTCTTGCAAGGGACTCATAATGTAATGAAGATATTTCACTATCCTCATATGCACGGCCTTTGTATCAGTCAGGGGGTTTTGTTGTTTGGTTTTGGGGTTTGTGTGTGTGTGTGTGTTTTGTAAGCAACAGAAACCTTCTCTGGTTTACTTACAAGTATGAAAATCTTAGGAAGGATGAGGAGTAGCTAGCTGAATCTAAGGATGAGATAAACAACAGAGAGGGCAGGAAACAGATCTTTCACAGATTTCTAGGTAGTAATAAAAATATAGTGAGTTTTCAGGTTGCTGCACTCTAGGTGAATGTTCTCTAATGATTTTTAGCTTATATCGTATCACGTATCCTCTCCTTCACCAGGTAAGGATGGGTTACGTCCACTGAGGGACTAACCAGGGTTGCCTCTGATTGAGTTGAGAAGTGGTTTCCCACAGCAAGCCCAGATACTCTTTCTAGGACAGGAAATGGATTCTGGGCAAGCAGAAGGATAGCGCTGCTCTAGCCTCTATTTCTATTGTATATCATCATATATATTTTCCATGACCAAGACCACTTACTTAATCCCCCACCATAAGGCTAACTGCACCCTAGGCTATGAAAGAGGCCCTGTTGAACCACTCAGAAAATCGGTATTAGTCTTTTGTCAAGTCCCACTCAGCCCTTGTTTCTGACCCTAAAAGCTGGGCTCTCCACTATTGCTGAGGACCTGAGCCCCAGGGACCACACATCATCACCTTGACATCCTCAGGGCCCAGCACAGGGCCTGCTTCAGGGGTCCTTAAGAACTGCCTCATGGTTGATGTATTTCCAGCATGGGGTCCAGTCTTCTTTTTCTGTGTTGCCACCCCTGCCCTGCTAACCTTCCCAAGTATTCCAATTCCTCCCGGACCAAGGCCCGGCCCCCAGGCCTGACTTTCCTCCTCATTCCCACCCAAAAACTAAAATTTTGCACTTGAATCTAGGCAGTAAAACTGGGTGGTCAAGAAGCAACACTTTGGAATCAGAAAAGGTTGGGTTAACTCTAGATTCTTTCATTTACTATGTGATCTTGAATATATTGTACCTTGCTAAACCTCAGCTCCTTATCTATACAATGGGTACCATAATATTTACCTCATTAGGTTGTTATGGAGATTAAATGAGAAATTAGCATTCAAAAATGACTTAGCACAGTGCCTGGCAGAGAGTAAATATTTAATAAACTATCTTAGATCCTCCAATCAAACATGTCTCTAAATTTTACTTATTAACGTCATATTCTTGCTATTTGAATCTCTGGATTTCAAACAGCTGCTAATACCACTCTGCAAGTCTTAACTGCCCCCATGCTCCAGCTTTTCACTCCCATGCTGTGGATGGGTCCCGGCGCCTGACATCCAGACTCTTCCCTTCTGGCTGTGGCCTGCCCTCCCAGCACTGCGTCGCTGTGGCCCACCTCAGCCCCTTTGAACAACCAAATTCCCTTCACCACAGCTTCACGGGTTCAGGCTCAAACCTCTCCCAGCCTCTTCCCTCCTCACAATCTGACAAGCATGACGGAGGGACTTGGCCCTTCTGATTTATTTATCCTCATTATGACTATTGTGAAAACAGTTAGTCTACTTGGAGAAAACCAATCTCCTAGGGCTGCTCAATACTCACAAGATCACTAAGCAGTGTCTGGATTTTTTTTTTTTTTGCTATGGTTATTTGGATAAATCCTAGTTACTTCCAGGGAATGAATTTTTCCCTCTTCAGCAAATAGTTTATCTAAACCGATAGATCAGTTTCTATAGGCCAAGCACGGAGGTAGAGCAACACATAAGACACCATGCTGCTCCTACTAGGAGATACTGCCAAGAGAGAAGAGTCACAGAGGTGTCACTGCTCCTCATCCCCTTCCGTTTTGGCTAGCAAGCAATGCTGACACAGGCACCCAAAAAGAATTCTAAGTAATGAGTAGTACAGACATCACTTAGGTTGGGTTTGAGAGTGCTCTTTGGCAATTACATTGGCAGAGAAGCATACCAGTTGTAAGTGCAGAGCTCAGTGAATTGTCACATCCAGCACCCTCTCAACCACTCTCCATCCCTGGGAACCACTGGTCTGACTTTGAATAGATCCACACAGTTGCACCCTTGATTGGCTTCTTTCATTCATCATTACAGTTGTGAGACTCATCCATGTCACTGCACGTAGCTTCAGTTTGCTCTTTTCCATTTCTGAATAGTACTGCTTTAGATAAATATTTTATACTTTATTTATCCATTCTCCCTAGATGGACATCTCTGTTGTTCCCAGTTTGCAGTATTATGAATAATGTTGCTATGAACATTCTAGTACATGTCTTTTGTTTGATTTATACACTGAGACATGACAAATCTTTATTGAGCATTATGTCTCTCGCATAGAGTTAAATTCTTTCACAGGCTTCATTTCACTAAATGTTTATGACAATCTTATGCCATTGGGATTATTATCTTTATTTCAGAGATGTTAAAAAAGTTATGTTATCTAATTAGTTATAAAAACCTCAACTACACACCAAAGAAAGCAAGCCCTGCAACCTTTCATGAATCAACAAAGGATGTAGAAACTCCACAGAGAAAACTGTCACAAATAGGAGCAAAGTCAAGCACCTCCTCCTGTGAGAAAAGCCACCAGAGAGAAGTAGAGGTTGACTGTATGACAAAGCAGACCTACTTTCTGCTGGAATTTCGCCAAGTTGCAGAAAAATTTCATAGCATAAAACTAAGTAATATCAGTAAATTATCTACAGGCTATAAAATGGCCATTTAGAGGGAAAGGATAACAAATGATTAATTGGGAATTTTTTTTGTTTTTTTCTTGTGAATCATCAAAGAATCACTGACAGTGGGAGCTCGCTAAGGGCAAGGGCCATGAAAAGATTCTCCGAGGGTGTAAATCTAAAAGCCTTTGGTCTTGAGATTGTCTGAGATAGGAGATATTGTCTTATGGCTAGTTTAGCTATATTTTTCCAGGCCTAGAATTTGTATTAGGCCTGGATAACATTCTTCACTGAGTGTCAAAATTACTTAAATATATACATAGACGCACACAGACACATACGTACATGTAAACAAATACAAGTGGAAGACCAAATATGAGATGGACTGACTCTGTCAAAGAAGACAGAGTTGTGAGTTTATGGGCATTCAGGAGGGCTATAGAGAGAAGACATTATGGACATCACTCATTTAAAGGGTCACAAGGAGTCAGAGTTGACTCAACAGCACAAGACACACACACCTACACGTAGACATACACATGTATACCTATAGAGATAGATAAATAAGTATTTTGTGGATATTAAAGGAGCTGGAACTATGAAACATGAAGAGCACACCCCTTCGCACAGACTGTCAGGACCACCTGATCTCAGACACCTGTCCTTAAAACAACACGAGAGACCTGGGGAGTCACAACACCAATGTGTATCTTTATCTCGCTTCTGTCTTCCATTCTAATGTGTTGATTCAAAGGAAACCAAAGCAAAAGTAACCTTAAACCAGAACTAAGGCAAAATTGTTGCTTATTCTTGAAGCCAAACCTGCCTTCAGGCTCTGCCACGACACAGGCCTCTGTCTTTCCCCATCACCACTGTAACCCCACACGTAGCACAGTGGCTGGCACATAACAGTGGCTCCGTGTTGAATCAACTGCTGTCACATGAAAACCAGAAGGAAAAGCCACAGTCATGACTGTAAGGAGGTTACAAGTACTTTAGGAGCTAATGACTAATGTTAAGAAATGAGATATGTGCCAAAGTGCATGGACAGACATTTTGTTTACCAGGGCCCAGCGAACAGAGAGACTTGGGGAGGAGGGAGACCCTGGAGGGTGAGAGGGTGGACAGGTTGTGGACTGTAGAGGTGCAGGTGCCATCTCTCCACTGCTTCTAGCCAGCTCTGGATGCTCAGCAAGTCTCCTACCATCTCTGAAAGGTATCAGAGGGTCAGAGCAGAGACTGGAGAACAGTTAAAATCCAAGCATGTTAGAACTGGAAAAGAGATTATTTCATTTAACTCTCTTGATTTGCAATAAGAAAACTGAGACTGTGGGAATTAAGCATTTCTTCCAAACTCGTGGGCTGTTCCTCAGGGAGCCAAAACTAGGAACACTTTCTTCAGAGCACACGGGGCATTTAACCACATCTCAGTGACAAGAGTGAGTGAGCAGCCTGGGTGAGGTGAAGATGCACGGCCGCGGCAGTGTCGATGCAAATAACTGGCTGGAGATGGCGAAGGAAGGAAGGCGGCTGATCCTGTCACCTGGTGTCGACACAGCCCAGAGGCAGGCAGGACATAAAATCCTGCAGGCAGACCTGGAATGTATAAATCAGAACAATTGGGTATAATAATTCGGCTATCAACTGTTAGCCCAACAGAAAGACATTTCCTTGGGAGGAAAGGGGAATAGAAAGAAAGCTTTGTTACACGTTGCGCTCAAACCTGGTGAAAACATCAAAATAATCTCATTAAAGAGTAACACACTTACTCAAGACGGACAAAAGGAATTCACAGCAGTCTTAAAAATCTGTTTAAGGAATTTCACTTAATCCTGCCCTTCAATAGACTGGTGTTTTTTTCCAAATTTGCCTGTGGGTTAAGACTTACATCATTGTGTTTAGAGTACGAGCCTTATCCCTGCAAACGCTTATTTAAATAAACATTCCTTCCACAACCTAAAAAGAACAGTTGGTGTTGAATCATATCTTTCTATTTCACTCACTGACAAACCTTTCGGAGAACCTCTTAAGGCACAGGTGACCTGTCTTCTCATTTTTAAATAAGCAGCATTTTCTTTTAGACAAGGAGGTGATAAACAAGGTCACTTTTAACACCAAGGAAATATTTGCATAAATCAACAGCATCCAGAGTATGCAATTTAAAAGAAAATGAATGGTTAATGAGCCTGCCAAATTATATGCACCCCTGCCCAGAGCAAATCTTACTAAATGATGGGTGATAGAGTTTTCCATGGTTGAATCTCTTTGTTAATTGAGTGAATAAGTGAAGGTGAGAATTAAAGCATAAAATTAAAGCATAAAAATAAAGAAAATATGTGGGAGAATGGAGGATAGAGGCATTCAGGAAGAGAGTAGGAAGATTTATGTGCTTTTTTAAATGTGTGTGTCGCCTTTCACTTATTGTGTGTGAGTGTGTGTGTGTGTGTGTGTGTTGCACACAAAAACACGATGCAATGTAGGCTGTGGAATCACCGCTTTTTTGCCTGTGTCCCTGCAGCTCCATAGTCAGTTCCTAACACTTCTACTAAGGAAACAAATGTGCTTCAGTGTGTGAATCTGTTACCCACTGGGTATAGCGGGTTGCATTATTAGTTCAATTTTTCACTCCTCCTTGTACCCTTGATTTATGTTCAACCATGTGACCAGTTGGCCAATAAAGTCAAGTAGACATAAAAGTGTGCCAGTTCCCAGACTGAGTCTTAAGGTGCCTTGCAAGTTTATGCTTGTCCTCTTGCACCTCTTCTTCCACCATGTGAAGAACCTGCCTAGGCTCGCCTGCTGGTCCAAGAGGAGGATGAGGGACACGGAGGGTGGAACAAATCTGCCCGAGCCCATCTTCGAGCAGCCAGGCAAGCCAGACAACACCAGCAAAGCTGCCCAGCCAAGACCAGCTGAGCAACAGCTGAACCACGGGGTCTCAAGCAATAATAAGTCTGTAGTAACAGTAACTACTGTATTATATATTGTAGCTATAATAGTAATAAGAATAACCATTGTTTTATCCCCTGAGTTTTAAAATGGCTTATTACATAGCAATAGACAAAAGAGAAACCAGACTTGCTCAGAACTTCAATAAGGGGTTTCATCCTAACGTACTTTGAATGATAGGGAAAACATTTCCCTGTCAATGCTTTACTTTTCCCATTTGTAAGCAATAGCTAATGCTAGCTCTTACCTTCTTCCAAGGCACTACTAGAATTAAATGCCCATAATCTTCTTACTCTATAAAACTTGCAGGACTGAACGCAAAGGATTATGCTATAGTACATATAGCACAAAAGATGGGAGGGAGGGGAAGAAAAACCTCCTCCCTAAAGATCATTGTCCAACTTGGAAGTTGGAGTTGAAAGTTAAAGCAGTGACTAAATACAAACACCCTAACAGATGACTGAAAGATTTATTAAAGTTGATGAAGATAACATCTCCTTTTAAAGAACCCAGATAATTCCTTTGCACGAGAAGATACAAAGATATAACTGAATGCCGCCAGGAAGGGGTACCCTGGAAACTAGAAAAGAAGCCCAAATTTCTTCTTTTCTTCCAGGAACTCATGGAATTTGCCTAAAGAAACAACATCGGAGAAACTTCCATCAGATTCCTCTCCCAGAAGGTGAGTTACAAGCATAGGTGGCAGAGACCAGCTGAAGCTGCAGCACCCTCCGTGTGCGGGCGAGACAGGCATGGCAGAGGTTCCGCACACTCCTCGTTCCTCAAGTGCAATGGAGCTGAAATGCTGATGAATTACTAACCTGCTCTGCCCTCCACCTAAGGCCTTACCACCCCAACTGCCGAGGACATAACTGTTGGCCAGGTCCATGCTACTAAGAGAAATGGGACTTCTACTGAGTGGCTGTCACCTGAACATTTAATTGCCCAGAGAAAGCTGCATCAGGAAGAGTTGTGTGTGTCCCATTGGACAAATCCAAGCGCAAGCAGAGACAAGACAGACGTGTCTTTATCAATCAAAAGTGAGCACCACCATATCCGGGTGGGACCTGGGAGAGGTGATAAGATGAGGGACCTGGGCGCTGAGGAGCACCTGGACCAGGACGCAGCACAGGCCACCAGACATGCACAAAAAAGAATATGTGAGCAAGAAGAAATCTCCACCTGTCCAGCACTGCATTCACTACCTCCCTCTGAGTGCTTCTGTTTCGTTTCCTTGACCCTCAGACACTTACAGGTCCCCTCTCCCTCCCACACAGAGGGTACCCACTAATATTCTGCCCAGCCTGGCGCTGATGAAAAAAAATAAATAAATAACAGAATACACCTTCAATCAGATATCCAATTGCAAATCAGAGCTAGAGTGTCCCGGTCAGTTTCACATGGTCAACACCTTTCCCCTTGTCCCTTTAAGCATTCCCCATGCAACAGTCCAGCACCTAAAAGAACCTCATTGCCGCTAATGGCACCCAGATTCCCAGATAGAAAAGCACAAGCCATCACCCTGAGAAGTTTACCTAGTCTAGGTTGATGGAGATGTATCATACGTTGGAGCTTAAAAATAAAAAGAGGCAGTGTGTGGCTGCCATTGCCAGAGAAAGGGCCTCTGTCCCCCAGCTGTTCTCACGTCATGAGTGGAGGGAGCCTGGCTCCTTCCAGGCAACATCACTGCTGCTCTGGGATCTGTAGGATTCACTTCCTTTAGTTAACTAACTCTAATCTTCCAGGATAAATCCTCTTCTCACCTTAGGAGAGTGGAGAGCAGAGTAGTCCTTCACAGCTCAATATGAGATATGTCTATTAGATATGTCTATCCAATAGAAAAGGTTGGCGGTAAAAGAATGGTCACTTGGTTGGGTGCGAGGAAAAGGTCAGTCTGGAGTTCAAGTCAATGCAGGGTGTGGGAGGGTCTTGCCAAGTAGAGGCTTTCAGAGGTATCTGTGAGGTTGGTCCTGTGTGAGGGCCTACGCACTGAAGGTGCACCGGATGAGACTGGGTGGGCAGGGGAGAGCAAAGCCTGAGAAGGAAGCATGGAATGGGCTAGGGGGTGGGGGGGGCGATCACAATGCCTCCATGGTGGGTCTTGGAGCCCAGGTTTCCTCCCAAATGTAAGTGCTGGAGTGGTCACAGGTATGCTCAGCTGTCCCAGTGGGGCCCAGAGTCCTTGCAGCTGCCTCTATTGCACTACTTTTCTCATCTAGATATTGTCATTTTCTATGTGTGCCATGATGTACAAAAGTCTAGGAAGCCCTGCTGTCACCTCATGGTGTAACACAGTAAGTCGTCTTTTTCCAAAAAAAAAAAATCTCTATTTTACCCCGACCAGTGTGGCTCACTTGTTTGGGCGTCATCCCGCAAAGTGAAAAGTTGCTTGTTTGATTCCCAGTCAGGGCACATGCCTGGGTCACTGGTTTGGTCCCAGTCAGGGCATGTACAAGAGGCAACCAATCAATATTTCTCTCTCATATTGATGTTTCTCACCCTCTCTTTTTCCCCTCCCTTCCCCTCTCTCTAAAAATAAATAAATAAAATATTTTTTAAAATTAAAAACTAAAAAAAAAAAAAAAAAATCTCTGTTTTTTACTGTAGTTAACCAGTTCCGGATGTTTTCTGAAGCCAGGAATCCGGTTTGTCATCCCAGCTCCCTGGACTCCCATTTGCCCCTCCCCACGCTCTCTCATCTGTAACATGAGAGCACTGTGCTCGATGGCTTTAAGGTTTTCTGCTGGTTCCAGATCTCTGCTGACTTCCTGACTTTCACATTCTACCTCTCCCAGTCAGTTGATTTACCCTAGGACTCAGTGGAAATGCCACCATCAGAGTGACACAATCGGACACAGATGAGCTTAAAGCCCTTTGCAATATCGTGTTTTCCCTTTGAAAAGCCTCATCCTGCTTGCAAAGATTTCATCCATCCCTCCATTTATATTCACGCAGCAGGTATATGTTGAGGGAGGGTCTACCCTGTTGAGAGCATGTATTTAGGAGTCAGACAGGTGGGTCCTAATCCCAGTACCACCGCTTCCTGTCTGTGCGACCTTGAGCGGGTCACACAGCCTGCCTGTGCTTCACTTCCCTCAGTGGTCAAATGACATTAAAAATCATGTCTACATCTCGGGGATTAGGTGAGTTCAGGAGTTTAGAAAGCACCATGCATGGCATAAAGTAAGTACTTAATAAATCAGCAATGATGATTTTCATGAAGAGTTCTTTACATAGAGCAGGACAAAGCGTCTAGCCAATTGCATTCTCCCATTAGGCGATAATCCACATTCACTTCTTTACCTCCTGAACCTCCGGTGCCTCACAAAAAGCCCAGCATACAATCACATAATGGAGATTCAAAATATTGGTTAAGTGAATTAATGAAACTCAAGTAGCTTGCTATATTTTCAGTCCCATCGATTTCTCTCAGGCCAATTTTTACAGTTAAAATTTCTGCTCCTTCAGCCCTGGCTGGTGTGGCTCAGTGGGCTGGGTGACGTCCTGCAGACCAAAAGGTTGCTGGTTTGATCCCTGGTCAGGGCCCAGGCGTGGGTTGCAGGCAGGCTCCCTGCCTGGGGGGTGAGCAGAGGCAGCCCACCAGTGTTTCTCTCCCTCTCTTTCTCCCTTCAGTTCTCTCTAAAAATAAATAAATAAAGTCTTTAAAAAAATTTTCTGCCACTTCAGCTTACACTGAAGCTTGCTTTGTTCTCAGTCTTAGGGGAGAGTAAGATCAAATGTACATATTTCTGTTCACAAGAGAAATATTACCATTTGGGGAAGTTGCATGAATGCCTTTCCCCAAACTTCCTTCTCCCAGCTCCCCAGTCTAATTGCCATTTAAGGAATAATGGTTTGGGGAACCAAAAAATGTTCCCAACAAAAGGGGAAAACTCCAAAATTGATGTATGAGATTTCCAGATGTGAATAACTCTTGTTTTTGCCTAAATGGTGTTGACAATTTATGGTTGTCTTTGGAAAATCATTTGATAATGATCCAACAATCTAGAACCTCTTTATTTTATGTCTGTTAAAAGAAAAGAAAGTTATTACCCAGGAAAATTTCCAGACTGCCATAAAGTAAAGCAATTCCTGCCAAGAACCATCTACCATAAAACCTCCCCTAACAGCTTCTTACCTTTATGTATCTGTAAAGCACCCTTTTTTAAAATGAGGAAAGGCCATCAATCATTTCTTTTAAGGCTAATTGCAAATGTTTAACATAGAACTTAAATATCACAAAATATGAAATAAGGTGTGTGGTATTCTAGAATTGAACACAGATGCCCCCCAGAGATAGATGCAAGTGTCCAGGTAGTAGAAGCAGCAGTGCCACTAACCAGCTGCAGGACCTTTCGCAAGTCCTCCCTTGGCCACCTGGCTCCTCGGTGTCCACATCAGCTACAGAGGGTGACAGTGGAGGTTCGACAGACCTTGAAGGGCTTTTATGAGAATCAGATGAGATAAGAGCAGGGAAAATGCTTTGAAATATTCAACATGGTATGAAAATAAAAGATGTAACCTTTCTTAATGAGACAAAACAAAACAAGAACCTCTAGGAGCAGTTTCTTATCGATGTGGTATTCAAAGCTGTTGGTTGTAAGGAAGATACAATATAATAAGGGGCTTGGGCTCTAGGTCAGGGGTTCCTGAGTCTGGTTGAACATCTGAATCCAAGAGGATCCCAAGTTATTGAAACAGAGGTGTAAATCCCACCACAGGCCTACTGAATCAGAATTTCCATCGACCTATGGAATTAGAATTTGTGCGTTGGCCTGGGAATCTGTGTTTTAGCAAACCTCCCAGGAGATGCTGTCACATGGGGAAATGCTTTGCTGGATGATGTCTAAGTTTCTGTGCAGCAGGGGGAAAAAACCCTGTTATCTTCTTCGTTAACTTCTGCCACCAGAAGTAACGATTCCCGTGTCAAATTCTACCTGTATATTGCTCTCCCTGACATCTCCCAGTGCCCATCAATCAGAGGGACAGATTACAGGCTGCCACTGGCACCAGCATCACCTCCCTTCACCCACAACAGGGATAAAAGGGAAGGTATTTGGTGGAAGCACAGAAAGACAGCCCCTCCCTCTGCCTGGACCTAACAAGTAGCTCATGCTGGCTTCGACCTGGCTACGAGCAGCCTGGAAGTGGGGCATTTTGTGTTATGTCCACTATTTCAAAGATTCAAGTGGAAACTGAACATCGATCCAAAATAACTGTTTAGTTATTCTCCCCTCCTCCCCGCTTTCTTCCATTTCTCCCTTTACTGTTTATGGCATATCTACTATAAGCCAGGCCCTGCGCCAAATGCTAGCAGTGCCATACCAAGCCTGGTGCAGCTCATGGTCTGTGGGAAGGTCGAATATGATGCCCCCTGAGATGATGCTACAGAGGAATAGGACCCCATCTGGAAAACTAGCCCACGAAATCTAAAGAAGAGGCAGAGGAAACAGGTAATACAGAGGTCCTGCTGGACTAAGGCCAAGATGGTCATCCCAGAGAATGAGGGATGAGTCGATGACACAAGATGACACTGGAGAGGCAACTCACTGGCTTAACATTTTGGACTTTATCACATGAGCCCTGGGAAGGCCCTGAAAGGCTGTGCGCCCTGCAGAGAGGGGACTTGATCAGAGCACAGTGACCGTGGGGTGAGAGCAAGTGTGGAAGTGAGGAGACCATCAGGAGGCTGTCGAGGGGACCCATGTAGTTGGCCATGGTGGTGGCTGCGAAGGTTGGGAGAAATTGACATTTTGATGAATAATATTAGCAAGGATTGAATTAGCTTTTAACTGGGGAACAAAAATAAAATCATTATTCATTCAGTTTGGCAAGAGAGCAGGACAGTGGGTGGAAGGAATAACAGAGGAGTCCTTGCAATAAGAAGTTTGAGAAACTGTGATCTAATCTAACATCTCGCAAGTCCTGATCCAGAGACATTAAGCGACTTGTTTAAGATTACAGATTAGTGTGATGACAGAGAGAGGGCTAGAATACTCTCTGCTCCAGGATTGGGTGATAATGAAGGCAGAGAAATTCAACCAGTGGAGGCCAGCTTCAGAGTCAAGACAATACCAGGCTCTGCAAAGTTACTGTAAAGGAAGAGTGTTTCATTGCCCTGGGGCCCTAGGCTGGCCTGGACCAGATAGAGTTCTGCGAACAAGGACCACTCAAAGAAGGGAGCTAAAGGTGTGTTAGGACTACAGCCCTACTCCTTTCTTCCAGCCACAGAATCAGATGGCATCATGTCCAGGACAAAGGCAAGTCACCTTGGTCTTGGCCACACTCCTTCAAGACACATATTGCACCCCTGCCTCTTCCTGTGCACTCACGGGGCCCCTCACACCCACTTTCCCAGATTTGTTCCCTAGGCTGATGGAGCACAGCTGGATGCACAAAGTCACTGCCCCATGGAAGACCTGGGTCTTTGCAGACAATTACACAAATGGAGGCAAGAGGCTTCCCCCGGCGTGCGTTATCCTCACCCTCAGCCAAGACGATGAGCACAGCCGAAGGAGGCAGAGGCACCATGTGGTATCTGAAGCAACTTGCCCCTCATATGGATTGATACAGCGGCTGCCACAAGATTAATTGTATTTTTCCTGGAACAAAGCTGGAAATCACTCAAAGGGCAATAAATGCTGAAATCTGTCTATGCTCTGCCAAAATTTCAGACAAAAAGCCAATAAGGCAATTTTTACCTTACGTGCTTGAATGGATTTTTTAAAACAGATCCGTGTTGAATGCAATGGGCTAGGTCAGCCCAGGAGCTCAAAAGAGACTGCTCACTTTTGGGAGGTGAGCGAACTCTCCTGGGTCAGCCGTACTTCAAACCACATATTGAATATGCCGCCCAAGGGACTCCCCAGCCTCCATGCCCTTGTTAAATTCCATGAAGAAATAATGGCCTGCCAAGTGTGTGGACAAAACAAAGCAGTTCCTAAGGTCACTTCTTCTTGGAGAAGGGAAACCAAAAATGTGAAGTTTATGGGGGCAAGTCAAAGGGACCTGTTAGCCACAGCTACTTTAGGGTTTTCAAAGCATTTCAAAGATTAATATTGCAAAACCTCAGCTTGGAACCAAACCAAAACTCTTTAGGGCTCCCTCAGGGTTCAGTCGGTGGTGATAATAACCCAGGTCTTATATGTGTAAAGCAATTTATAAGTTATACAGAATTTTCATACATTATCACATTTGTCCTCCCAACAACCTTGTGAGTTGGGTAGTATTATTAATCTCACTTTACAGGTGAGGAAAAATAAGGATCAGAAATTTTATACCGGCTTGCAGAAATTTGCTAGAACGAATGATCAGACGTGTCTAAAGACTGCTACAAGACACAACTGCCTTTACAACAGATACAAATGTTATACCAGTCAGAGTTCTAGAAGGAATTAGAGAGCAAACTCAGAATAATTTTAAGAAGTTTAACAATGGGATTACTTCACAAAAGTAAAAGACAGATATGGAAAATACACGAAAGGTGGGTTAGTCTTCCAGGACTAGCAGCAGCGAGGTTGTTACACTCCCAGCCTGAAGGGGTGTGGAGAAGGGGAGGGACCCCAAGAGAGAACACCTTGACAGGTTCTGTGACCCTCAGTCAAAGCGAGAAGTGAGTAGGAGAGATCATCCAATTGTCTGAATCCCCTGTTAACCAAAACTAAAACTAACTGTAAGCCAGAGGACAAAAAGACAATTGAGTTAACCACACATCGGAGTCTCCAAGAGCAGAACACAGGTTGGGAAGGTAAGGAGTGGATCAACTTCAAGATTCTGTCAGTGTTATTTATAATTAAAAACCATTCTACATGCTCAGCATTTGGAGACTAGTTAAATATAGTACAGTTCATAGAAACAATAGAATATTTGTATAGCCAGCAAAAGTCATTTTTTATTCACAAAAAAGAATGATGGCAGAGAGTATGCTCATGATATAATAAAAACTAAAAGCAGCCACATTTTTCTTTACAAGAAGAACTACACATACAGTCTGGGTCTAAATATGCTTGATAGAAAGAATGGCTGGAAGGAAAGACACAAAAAAGTAAATATTTCGGGGTTATAGAATTATACTTTTGTCATTGTTATTTCCTTTTTTTCCATTGTTTTTCTATTTTTCCAAATGTCCTATAATAATACGTGTTAACACTGCAACCCGGAAATTGTATATATCGACATAAAGCAGATTATCTTAAATCCTTAGAAATTCTGGAGAATAAAATCTTAAAATTCCTTGGCTCTAGCTAACATTCAACATAAGGAAAAACAGGAAGAAAAAAAATCATCATTCCTCTGTTGATATCAGATTAGATGTTGGGTATTCTCGGGATAGTGCAAAGTCAGGTGTTTTTTGGTCTCATACTGTATCTCCGTAACAATCCTTTGAGTAAGGAGTCATCATTTCCTTCAACAGACAAGATGACCTAGGATGAGAGAAACGGTATCACCTATACAAGGCCATGCTGCTGGTAACAGAGATGGGACTTGAACCAAACTGTCTGATCCTGAAGCGGGGGCTGTTCGAAGGAGTGGAGCCATGACCCTGCTAGGAGCTGCTGTACTCCCAGGAGCCCTGTCTTACCCTTTGACCATCATGGCTCCCAGGAACTCTATTCCAGCAACATTTTTCAAGCATTTCTTGGGCATCTTGAGCTAACTATAAACATTGAGAAAGTCCAGAGCACACAAAAGAGCAAGTCCTGGTCGGGGGATCAATTCACCAAATCCACATCTACAGAAGGAGTTTACTGATCTCCAGGTCCTCTTAAAGGTTCCCTCATTATGAATAATGATGATTATAATAAGCCCTTCAAATCTGCAGGTTTCACATGTGTGGATTCAACCAGCCACGAATCAAAAATGTTTGAAAATAATGTCACATTGTTGCTCACATGTACTATGCAGTGAGGTCTGTGATGGTTGCAATGGTGTTGGTTGCATCTGCACTGAATATACACAGGTTTTTTTTCTTGTCATTATTTCTGCAGTATAACAACAATTCACATAACATTTTTACTGTATTCGGTATTCTAAGTAATATGGAGATGCCTTAAGATATACGGGAGGATTGCATAGGTTATATGCAAATAGGTTGGCCAAAGGTTCATTTGGTCTTTTTCCATAAGATGGCTCTCATAGTGCTTAGTTGACTTTAACTTCATTCAAAGCAATTTTGTTAGAATGTATTGTGATAGCTGTCATATCAGCATGCATTAAATTTTAAAAAACCTTATCAAAATTGGTGAATTTTTGTGTAACCATTTTAATATTAAAGATGGAAGAAAATAAGCAACATTTTTGGCATATTATGCTTTATTATTGCAAGAAAGGTAACTGAAATGCAAAAAAAGATTTGTGCAGTGTATGGAGAAGGTGCTGTGACTGACCAAACATGTCAAAAGTGTTTTGCGAAATTTGATGCTGGAGATTTCTTGCTGGGCAATGCTCCATGGTCAGGTAGACCAGCTGAAGTTGAGAGCAGTCAAATTGAGATATTGAGAACAATCAACGTTATACCATGCAGGAGATAGCCAACATTCTCAAAATGTCCAAATCAATAAAGTTATCGGTGAAAATGAAAAATGTGTCTTTTATTTTATGGAGAAAAAAAAAACCACATGGGCCTTTTGGCCAACCCAATACTGTGCCATTTTGTATAAGGGCTTGCGCATCTTTAGATTTTGGTATCCAAGTGGTTCCTGGAACCAATCTCCTCATGGATATGAAGGGACAACTGTATACAGGAAAAGATTTATTGATCACTGACTATATGCCAACCACTGAGCAGTGTGCTTTGCTATTGTTCTTATCACATTCTATCTGCATAACAACCTTCTGGGGCTAGTCTATTACTGTTCCTGTGTTACACAGGAAGACACTGAGTCCCAAAGAACTGCAGTTAACTTGCCCATGATCAAAGGGTTAAGTAAGTGACAGGCTAGGATGTGAATACAGATTTGTTCAACCCCAAAACCTAGTCTCTCAGAGCCTATTAATCAAATGGGGAGATATGTCAGGTTTATTTGAAAAAAAATCACAGAACAATAATGCAGCAATACGTATTAGTACTTAATAATAATGTCTCCCACTGGGCTTTTATGTTGCTCAAAATCCTACCTCAGGGACATCATTCTACTGTGTAGCCCTCTCCCTCCATGTGAGACATCACTCCCCAATGCTGGAAAACATGGTCTGTCTCTGTGCCCAGGAAGAGGAGGACCCACAGATGTGGGTGGGCATTAGCAGTTTCAGCCACAGACAGCAAAGTGGTCCTTCCTCTAAGCCTTCAGCCCCAGAGCTCATTCTGAGCGGCAGAAGGAGCAGCAGTTCATAGAATGGGCCACTGATATGTCAATTTTAGCCTCCATTTCATTGTCTCATTTTATTTCACTGTTAACAGAGCAGCCCCCCACAATACTGGTCTCCAATTGGCATGGAGAGCATATTATAAAACCAGACATTAAAACTTTTCGAAGAGCCCAAACCATAAAATTCCCTCAATCTTGTGTCTCACCATTTCAGGAACTCACAAGAATTAACCTGCAAATCTGTTTTCTGCCCTTAACAGTGTCTGCATCCTGGGGAATGGCAGCGATGCCCACTCAACCCAGCTTTTCTCCCTGCTTCCCATGCTCACCCCTCCACTCCAGCTCTACAGCCGGGCTTTACTTTTCTCCCCACAAGGGCCTCTGTGCATTAAGATTCCATTTCACAGTGGGGTGAAAGGACAAGATGTATCTTCATTTACCTGGTGTTCTGCCTACGCAGCTTATTTAGATTTTCAGCCCGCTGAGAAGGAATTGCACCTCGCTTAATGATCAGTTCAGCGCTTAACCTGTTGCTGATGCTTGAGTGTGTTCTAACCCTGGTTAAAATTCAGGGACAGCATTTAGGCTGGCAGCCTGGGGTAAGAGATGCTCTTGGCCCTCTGTCATTACTAAATTTTCTGCCCCACGAAGTCAAGAAAATGGAGTTGTAATGAGATTAAGTCTGAACTTAGAAAATGTCATTCCTTGAATTCCAACTACTGGTTTTAATGCTTTTTGGCGTGAGGGGGGCCCCATATTTCTAGCCTGACATCCAAGCTTTGTGGTTCCTACAGCTTCCAGGGGCTTGGTAGTTCGCTGCTGCCTACCTTCTACAAATTATTAGAAATTAATTTGACTTGGTTCAGCATTATCTGACAATTGCACTGACCCCCCCCACTGTGAACCTTTCTGGCTAATTTACATCCCCACCACGCGGCTTAATGTCTCCAATGCCGATGCACATTATTTTAAGATCGTGCCAATTATAATTTTTTAATACAGTCTGAAAATCATGCTGTTACTTAGCAACAAAGGTCACTCCAATAAATAATAATACCTGAGAGCCTATTGGTAGTCTCAATTCTTTTTCATGGGGATTGAGAGTTAGTGGTGAGACCTTTCTCAGTCACTGTTAACATCTGAACTCTCGATGAGCATCTGCTACCTGCAGCTCCTCCAATATTGGCAAGTTAGCCCCCTATACTTCAAGTCATCTTTCTCCCCACTTTCACCCCTTTTAGATGGTAATAGGGTGAGCCTGGCTGAGCCCCTCTCTTCCCATCCCTAATCTCCAGTCTTCCTTGCACATGAGGGCCACAACAACAAAACTGGTTAATGTACACATCCAAAGAATAACTGGATTCAGAAACATCAACTAAAGTCCCAGGAACCTTGTCTATCAGAAGCCAAGGATTGAACATCGCCAATGACATGCGAGACCTCAATGTTTTTCTCCCTGTAGACTTTTTTCTTCCCATTTTCCCCTGGGAAATAATGACCTTAGCAGCAGGTGTGTTGCATCGGCACAGGGGACAGCCCCTGTGGTAATCAGGGCTTAGGGCTTCCGTAGCACAGCTGGACCTCAGACTTAAACCCCAAGGGCAGCCCCCTTGGCATCTCCCAGGCTCCTCGAGCATTCGCCATCTTCTGCTTTCTATTGGGAGAAAGGCCCTTTTCTTCCCTGGGCAATGGGGAGCTGAAGTCACTTTGGGAAGAAAATCCCTGTTAATGGGCACTCGGCGAACATCAAGCACATCTCCACGAAGCCTGGTAGAGTCGCTTGGGAAGAAAAAGTCCTACCACTCCTTCTGCCCCACATAAGCTGTCCTGGAGGTTGGACTCAGGCATGGACCACTAACTCCAGGCTCCTCCCTCCTCATCAGGAGCCTCCATCCTTAAAGAACCACACCAGGGTTTTTTTCCTGGAGTTTGACCCATTTGAGTGCTCAGAGGTGCCTAGACAGAAGGAATGGTCTCATATGGACTGTTAGTCCATATTATATAGTCCATAGAAAGCAAACCCAGTTTTATTAGTTAATGTTCATTCCTCACCTAGTACTGTGCCAAACAATTTACAGATGTTAACTACTTAATCCAAAGACATGCTGACACTCTCTCCTTGGCCAAACAAGTCAGGCTCCTCTCAGCCCTCCACAGGACGAGGTGTCAACCTTGGGATTCCATATCCACCCCTGCTCAGCCCAGTTTTAGCAAGACCCCTGCTAGTTCACTTTACAGAGAATTTCCCACCTTTGATATTTGGTCACCTTTGATATCTGATCAAATTCCTTACCACCCACCCCTGATATCTCATCTCCCTGACTTGCCTTCAACAGCAATCCTTTTAGGTTGGTTTATCAAGACTCCTCCTGCCCTTAAGCTTCCCCTTAACAATTTTCCATCCACTGGTCAACTTGCCTTGCACTTTGGCAACAAATCCCCGGCTTCTTTGCTCTATTCAGGGCTTAACCTCATCTCTCTCCCTGATTGTAATACCCTTATTGCAACAGCCCTGAAGAAAGTCTTCCTTGCCATTTTAACAAGAGTAAAATAGCTTTTGTCTGGAACAACTGGTACCACTAGTATTCCCACCTAACAAACAAGAAACTGGGGCACAAAAGAGAACTCTATTATCTGGTCAGCACGTATCAGAGATAAGATTTGAAGGCAGAGAGTCTGACCAAAAAATCCATGCATTTAACTATTTCCTTCACCTGCCAGTGTATTACAAAGTCAACTCCTTGGTAGTGGTGACACTTTCTTTAAGGGCCACCAAATCAGATCAGGCTGGAAAAATCTTGGGGGGTTGCATCTTCCACAGACAAGCTATAAAACAAAATTATAAGATATCCTGCTCTTTTAATCTTGTCCTCCTAAATGAATCCCAGAAAACTGGAACAGCTGAATGCCTCACTCCT